>JAJONR010007909.1:0-14572 GCA_029582245.1 Solanum etuberosum
GATACAAGTATTTGTAAAAACTTAATGTATTAATATATTAAACAAGATAAAGTATAACAATTTAGCATATGAACACGATAATTTGAAAAATGAATACAATGTTGTTAAACAAAAAATGAATACACCAATATAGTATATATATGGATACATTGTCGTTAAACAAAAGATGGATACATTTGACAACTCAAAAATAAAAAAAATGGAAAATAATTGAATGTGTAGGTAGCAAAGTGTGCAAGTATTCGGTTGTATAAAAAAATGAAAAAGCCAACAAACGTCAATCTCTTTTTGGTCAAGTTTTTCCTATAATACTTGAGGCTTGGTGTTAACTCATCTATTTGTTTATAAAAATATAGTATTAATGTATCCAATTATACTTGTATTGCCTAATCAACCTTTCAAATTGGATAGATTACTTGTGTATCCAAATATACTTGTATTCACAAATCACCATTTCAACTTGTGTTAATATTACAATACAAGTATCTATGTATATAAGTATTCTACTATATACAAATTTGACAATCACACAAACTTCAATCTCTTTTTGCTCATATTCTTCTTGTACTGTTTTTTTTAAATAACTATAGCCATTGTAATGTAGATACAAATAATTTTTCAATCGTAAACCTATAAAAATAGATGAAATATATATGTATACAAATATGATCTTCTTAAAAACGAGAAAAAAATCAATTAAAAGATATCTAATGAATTCAAATTACAAAATATGTTCCTAGAATCATCAAAATGATCTTAAATTGGAAGAAATTTGGGGGAAACAAATAACGTAGAAACAAATAATTCTTCAATCAAAAGCCTATAAAAATAGATGAAATATATATGTATACAAATATGATCTTCATAAAAACGAGGAAAAAATCAATTAAAAGATCTCTAATGAATTTAAATTACAAAAATTGCTCCTAAATCATCAAAATGATCTTAAATTAGAAGAAATTTGGGGGGGAAATACAGAAATTTTGTGATATAGGAATATTGATGAAAGAGAAAGTATTAATGAGGGTAAACATGAGGAACCAATCACATAAAACATGCCTAGACATAATCAATTAAGTGTGTAATAATAACTTTCCTATTTAATATTAATAACTTTTCTGATTATTTGTATATAATTAACTTTGCTATTTATTGTGTAGTTATATCCATATAACATAAAAAAATAAACTATAGCTATTTATTTTAAATGTATATTAATGTTTGCCATATTTTGTAGTTTTTCCTTAAAATAATGGGTTGTTTGATAGTTAGTTAGAGTTATGCATATACTAGCTAGTAATAGGGAAACTTACATAAATCTCACTAGTTTTAAGAGCTAATTACTTGGATACATCCCAATTTGCAGTATTACGTATCTTACTAGATTATTGTCTTTATGTTGATTATTAGTCCTTTGTTTTCTATTATCGGAAAGTTCTCTTTGATTTGCTTAGTTTTTACTTTAGGATTATTAAAATTTATGGTATTAATTAGTCTTATGTCAATTATTTGTGGTCAAATTGACGTAATTTGCTGACTTAGCATGTTAGTATATATCCGAATAAATCATGAACTTTGGGCTAATCTAATTGTGTGACATGAATTTATTCAGGTTGAGAAAAGATATTATATTATAATGAAAGAATTAAGGAAATTATTAAGAGAATTAATATAATATATTATAATTGATAAGAGTTCTAAGATTTTCTCTCATCAACATATAAATATAAAAAAAATTGTTCACTATATTTAATAAGTGTTACTGTGATGGTGAGTTAACTGCTCCTCTTTAAGTACACTTTTTATCTTAAATTTTTTATATTATTTCTTAAGAAATTTATACTCAATAATATAATGCAAACACAATAATGTATTCTTTTTATATTTAAAAATATAGTGTATACAAAATAATTTTAAAGCACGTGCACTTAACAAGTAAATATAAACCCACCACCAATTTGTTTTTCATCCCCCAAAATATGATAAAATGAAATTAACTTTTTTCTTGAATTAATATAAAGTCTTAGGTCTTAGAAAAAAATGAGTAAAGAAATAAGTAATTAATGTTAAGATTAAAATAGAATATATTTTTTTTTTATGTTTTTTGATATATTAAAAATGATAAATATATAAAAATCTATCGTTAGAATACGAAATTTTTTATTATGTATGAGGTATAACTAGTACTAGTTGTATGAGGGGATTATTATATTGCTATTGTATTTTTATTTGTGGGACTCATGCTTTATTTTCCTTTTTTGCCTTTTATTTCTCTTTCCTACTCTCTCTGTTTCCTCATTTTTTCTAGATTTTTTATTTTAAGTTCTATTCGGAAATCAATTTAATTACTACTTTATTTTATTTTGATGAAAATAATAATTATTTTTTTACTTATTTGTTTTAACAAAAAATATTTTTCAAATTATAATTTTTATTATTCTATAATTAAAGGCTATGAGCATAAAAATATTCAAGTTAATTCTTCGGATGGTCACTTATCCCATAAAATTGACCACTAAAATTATTTTTGTTTCTTTTCCTCCCATTTTTCAATTATAGTACTTTACAAAAAATTGCCATCATATTTCATTGTTTTTTTTAACTTCTACTTTTAGGACACATTTAAACATAAATATTTATTTATAAAATAATTTTCACTTTATTTGAAAATTGATTTTCGACCATGAAAATTTGAAACACAACCTTTTCTTTTTGAAGATATATTTTTAATTTGGAAATATATTGGTATAATGTGTTTTTCAACTTACTTTTCACTTTTGAAATGTTATTTAAGTTTAATGTGAACATTATTTTCAATTGCAAAATAAAACATAATTCTATTTTCAACTCTAATATATATATGAATTCTATAGTCAAACACCTAATAATCATAATCATGCTTTCTATGTCGATAACTTCTAAATATTTAATGTGTAATATATTCAATTGAATTTGTATTAGAAATTCATTTTACTAAACTAGTTTTTGCTAATTATATTTTTAACTTTTAAATTTTATTATTAATATATTATTTAATTATTTAATGATAAAAATAATTATTTTTAAAAATATTTCCTGTTAAAATAAATAAGTAAAAAAGTAAATTTTCATCACTATATAAACGGATGAAGTAATTAAATTTGGTTCAAATTAGATTTAGAGAAAACAAAAACTGAGAAAAAAGAGGAAAGAGAAAAGTAAGAAAGAGAAACAAAGGCCAAGAATAAAAATATAGCATGGGTCCATGCTTTATAATATAATATCAATAAAATAATCTCTTCATACAACTAGTATTAGTTGTACCTCACACATAATAAAAAATTTCGTTAGAATACTATACAAGTAAAAATAAATGGAGGAATTAATTACCATCAGGAAGAAAGGTGATCGATGAGACGATGACCATCAACGTCAAGATACAAGAGTTGACGAGCAAGTTCATTATCATTATAATTTATATGAGTAAATATTAACTAGTTAAATTAACTCAATAGTTATTTTTTGATAAATCTACTAAAATTAGGATTTAAAGACGACGGGTGCACACTGCACCACCAACGATAATGCACGTTAGTTAAAGTATGTATCCAATATTGATTTATATAATAATTTTATTAAACATAAAAATACATACGATATTTACGTATAAATAAATTAAATGACTCTAATAATTAAAGTTTGTTTTGTGGAGTGGTGATTTTAAATTTAACTTTGCACCATGAGGTCGCAAGTTCGAAACTAGTCATCCCCTATTTTATTCGATATTTTTAAACTTCATAGCTAAAAATGAAAAAAAACAAGAAAATAAGCAAATAGGATTCGAACCCAGTCCCCTAAATTTTTAAACTTCATAGCTAAAAACGAAAAAAAAAAACAAGAAAATAAGAAATGGAATTCAAACCCAATCCCCTTACCTCAATGAAGTACATCGTCTAAACCAACCAACTCAATTGGCTTTTGTGTCTTTGGGTGCCTAATAAAATATATGTTTATTTCAAGGTATATATATATATATATAATTTTTCGAAGTTAACGAGTGCGCGTGCACCCTTAAAAATACAAGGACAAATAATATAAAGTTTAAAAAAATGGGTGAAGAAAAGCCAAGGGTAAAATACACTTTGTCGAAATAAGAAAGGCCGAATGTTTATTTATAATAATTAATAATAATTAATAATAATTAAATTATTTTGAAAAAGTCATTTTAATTCAATAAAAAGTTTGTCTAATTTTTCTGAATTTTGATTTAATAAATATTTTATTTATTTTTCCATTACTTATAAGTGAAGTAATAGTTAGAGGGTAAAAGGGGAAGAAAAATAAGTGACTAAAGAAACATATATAAAGGACAACGATAACATAACAAATATATAAGTTGTCTCAAAATATAATAGACTAGCCAAAATTGTACAGAAGGAGTTGAGTCAATCACGAACGTCATTAAGTTCACTTTCGATCTCTGGAATATCAGCTACAACAACACAAGAATCAACGCAGCCGACTAGCGCTTAGATACTCAGTAGGCATCATAGGCTGACCGAATTTGTGATTGCAATAACAAGATAATAAGTGAGTATAACAAGATAGCAGGACGAAAGTAATGACATATCTAGACATGCATCAAAGTAAAGCTGATATAGTAAATAATGAAGGCGATAAACAATCTAAATCTAACTGGACTCTCATAAGCTCAGAAGGCACATACAAATGTATAACAACGATAAACCATACAAATAATAACCCGATCGAACCCCCATAAGCCCGACGGGTACACCAAAGGCTACACTACAAGGCACAAATTCAAAATGAACACCAAAATTTCAAAACAAGACTCGCAGACCCCGTAAACCAACATCTAAAGCAACTCTAGTCAAACCTAGGCTAAGTCCAGAACAACTATACTAAGGTCATTCTAGCTTAATTTCAACTCACAAGAACAACGATTATCAATTAATCGTAAGAATCTCAAGAATTACCCAAAACAATCGAAATAAGGCCAAAAAATATAAGTAGGAAACATAACAAGACCCCACACTTAGCTAATGTCACGACCCAATCCGTGTGCTGGCACCTATTCTAACACCTAGATAAGAAATTTTTTATCACCCAATTTAAAATTGATATTGCAAAAGTAAAACGAAACATGATATATTGCCTTAAAATAAATGAAAAATTCAGTCTCAACCTTAATTCTAAAAAATAAACTTTTGAAAAATACACGAAAATCCTCCCAAGAACCTAGTCAAACATTTATAAAAGCTAGTAAGAGAGTAAAAAATAAAGAAAATAGACACAGCTCCCACCATAAAGAAAATATGAGTAGAAGTTGCCGAAAATTACCATCATTTTCACCTATGAAACATTACTAACCTTGCTATCAGAATATGCTAAGTGGCATAGCAAGAGTAGTATCGACCCGAATCCACAACCTAATATAAATGTCACGCCTCGAGGCTACCCCCTGGACGCGGACACGGGACCTAGGATCACGAGTGACCCCAAGCTAACCCTGAGCTGGCATATCATAAGCATACTAAATAAACTAAAGTAAAGAAATACTGTGCGGAAGCTAATTCATGAGATAAACTGAAATAATGGGGAATACCCATAAACTATCTGAATATATAAAACTGAGAGTTTAACAACAACTGAAAAGTCAAACTCAAATGCTAAAGTTGATTCTAACTATGTCTGAAAATAGCCTCTAACCGACTAGAAGTGCTGGGACATGCCCCAGCTAAATCTAGCAAAAACTGACACTAAGACTAAAAGCAAAAAAATCATGTATGTCGTCCTCGGAGACTGAGGACTCACTACTAATACTGCTGAGCTGAAGATCGGAAACCGATCTATGCGTGATCTGGAAGCTGAGAACTTGAACCTACATCACGAGAAGATGTAGCGCAGAGTATATGTCAGTACTTGAAAGGTACTGAGCATGCAGAATAGAGTAAAGCTGAATAATAACATAACTGAACAAAGCATATAATTGAGCAATGATATGATATAAGCATGGTACTATACTGAGAATACTGAACATGAACTAACTGAATGCAATGACCAAGTTTATAACATGCTGAGACTGGAATCTGACTGTGACTGATAACATGGTCAATGCAATAGAATCTGACTGTGAGGGAGCTACTAATAATCGACATAAAACCACATGAGCTAAATGTGGAGTCCGATGTATACGCCCCATCGAGAGATCCCAATATACCCTGCCAGAGGTATAAAGGCATGACTGGCTTGATCACTAAAATGATGTCCACAGAGGGAACTTACAACCTACAGGGGCACGTAGTTCTGGGACATGAGGGTGACTGACCCTAGTCCGACTCGGTATTAAGTCTACTCCCAACTGATTATGTAAATAACACATTATGCCTGAATTTCTGTAATACTGGATAGCTCAAAGTACTGCCATTCTAACTGAAAATGCAACATTAATGTACTGATAATGAAACATTCGTAACTGAGGCATGTATATCTGAAATAACTGACCTAGCATGTGTAATTCATGAACTAAAAGAACTACATAGCTAGGGTTCTGAGTTTATGAAAGAATCTACGCAAAACAATACTAAAATCATGATAATCTGATTAGGAACATTAAAGTAACTAATTCATAATGATCTGCTGAAATTCTAGAAACCCTAGGTCTAGATAATATGAAGGGAATCAAGAATCTGACTGAATTCTAGGGACCTAATGGGTGAAAAGAACCCACTAGTGAAATCCCACATACCTGGTGACGAATTCTACGGAGAAATCTTTCGATTTTGAGGCTGAAACTGAGGAAAACTCGCTGCGTTCTTGAACTAGGGCTTGGTTGACTCTTTCTCCTTATTCTCGTTCAACTTGATGAATTTTAGGAGAATGAGTTGACTTGGGTAAAGTCTAATTAAGTTACTAGGTTAAAACTGATCAAAACCACATAGTTTAGGGGTTAAACGACGTAGTTTAGGGGTCCAACACATAGGGAAAAGACCAAACGACCCCTGACTTAAAAGCTGTCGGGGTCAACTGACGGACTGACCGTGGATGAACCGACGGTCTATGCTGGTAGACCGTCGTTCGACGTCGTTGTAAGGGCCTATATATTTGGGACTGAGCTTCCCTTTCTTGTCAAATCTCATCACTCCCTTCATATGTGACACTTTCAGGAAAACCCAATCATCAATTTGGAACTCCAAATCCCTTCTCCTTACATTCATAATGACCATACCGAGTTCTGAAGGTTGTTTTCGGAATGTCACTATCTCTGACTCTGAGCTGATGATAACTGGATCTGAGGTCTATTTTTTAAAAATGACTAGCACCCTGAAGTTTGTCAAACAAGTCATCAATCCTGGGGATAGGGTACTTATTCTTGATGGTGACTTTGTTCAACTAGCGATAGTCAATGCACATTCTGAGAGAACCATCTTTCTTTTTCACGAACAACACTGGTGCACCCCATGGAGAAATACTAGGTATGATGAAGCCTTTATCTAGAAGGTCTTTCAACTGCTCTTTCAATTCCTTAAGCTCAGCTGGAGCCATTCTGTAAGGAGGAATAGAAATAGGCTGGGTATCTTGAAGGAGATCAATTTCGAAGTCGATTTCCCTTTCGGGAGGAACTTCGAGAAGATCTTCTGGAAACACTTTTAGGAACCCATTAAATACTAGAACTGACTCAAGAGTTGGGGTTTCAGAGCTTGAATCCTTAACCCAAACTAGATGATAGAGATAACCCTTAGAGATCATCTTTCTAGCCTTAAGGTAAGAAATGAATCGAACCATAGGTGCTAAGCTACTACCCTTCCATTCTAAGATTGGTTCGTCTGGAAACTGAAAACGAACAATCCTAGTTCTACAATCGATTGAGGCATAACATGAATGTAACCAATCTATGCCTAGAATGATATCAAAGTCTACCATTTCTAACACTACAAGATCTGCTGAGGTGACTTTCTGAGAGACTGTGACAGGGCAATTTCTGTATACCTGTTTAGCTATAACTGGAGTAGAGACTGAGAAGGGTTCTGAGAGAGTTTCTGGACTAACATCGAATTTGATTGCTATATAAAGAGTTACTAAGGAAAGAGTAGCCCCTGGATCTAACAAAGCATAAACATCTAAGTTAAAGACTCGTAACGTACCAGTAACTACATCAGGGGAATCTTTCTGATCCTGGCGAGCCTGAAGAGCATACAACCTGTTTTGGCGCTGACCGCCACCTGTACCAGATGAGTTACCCTGCTGAGTCGGGCGACCTGCTGGTGCTGCTGAAGTTGTAGACTGAGCTCTACCATTATTACCTCCTTGACCCTGTTTAGAAGAAGGAAAATCTCTCAACCTGTGACCAGATTGACCACACCCAAAACATCCTTCCTTTCCTGCAAGACACTCGCCCGGATGGTTCTTACCACACTTAGGACAAGTTAGGTAGGTTCTGGTACCTGAAACACTCCCCTGAGACTTTGAGCCTGACGCCCTAGCTTTCTGATCCTGTCGGAACCTGGAGGATAGAGCATTAACTGATGAAGGTGCCAGAGCTGAAGATTTCTACTGAAACTGAGAGCAATTTCCACCACCCGATTTCTGTTGAGAGTACTCATAGTTACTTGTTCTAGCTTTCTTGTTGTCCTTAGCCATTTCCTTAAGCTTATCTCCCTCAACCTGCTGAGCATGGGTCATAAGCCTAGAGATGTTTATATTTTCCAGCAACATAGCATTTCTGCACTCTGTTTTCACTTAGTCTGATACTCCATACAAAAACTTGTTCATTTGAGCCCTGGAATCGGCAACCATGTGAGGAGCATACCTGGAGAGTTGGGTGAACTTGAGTCCATACTCTTGGACTGTCATGTTACCTTGCCTCAAATTCATGAACTCCTGAGCTCGTGCCTCTCTAAACTTTCTTGGGAAGAACCTGTCCAGAAAAGTCTCACTAAAGCATTCCCAAGTGATAGGAGTTGCATCTGTACCTCTGTTCTCTTTCCATTGAGTATACCAGATATGAGCTACATCCTTAAGCTGATAGGATACCAACTCTACCCTATCATTACCTATCACTTGCATCACTCCAAAGATCTTCTTGACCTCATCTATGAAGTTTTGGGGATCTTCACCAATCTGCGATCCTAAGAACTCAGGCGGATTCATCCTAACAAAATCATGAACTCTAGCTGCAGCTGACCCAACATTAGCATTTGCAGGAGCTAGAACTTGCTGATTGTTCTGGTTAGTCACACTCTGAGCCAAAAGTTGGATAGCGTTCTGAAAATCTGCATACGAAACTTCCTGATCTGGGACTGGAGGAGCTGCATTAGCATTCCTTGTGTTAGCTTTACGAGGAGGCATGATCTGAAATGCATAACGACGAATTAGAAAAAAAGATCATACCTTACGCACGATAAGAGTAGCAAAGAAAAGGACTCTACTTAGTGTGGTGCACTTCACACCCATGAAAAGGACTCTACTTAGTGTGGATTTTCAAACATCCTAGGACACTTAAACCTAATGCTCTGATACCAAGTTTGTCACATCCTGAGGCTACCCCCTGGACGCAGACACGGGACCTAGGACCACAAGTGACCCCAAGCTAACCCTGAGCTGGCATGTCAAAAGCATACTAAATAAACTGAAGTAAAGAAATAATGTGCGGAAGCTAATTCATGAGATAAACTGAAATGATGGGGAATATCCATAAACTATCTGACTATATAAAACTGAGAGTTTAACAACAACTGAAAAGTCAAACTCAAATGCTAAAGCTGATTCTAACTATGTCTAAGAATAGCCTCTAACTGACTAGAAGTGTTAGGACATGCCCTAGCTAAATCTAGCAAAAATTGAATCTAAGACTAAAAGCAAAAGAACCATGTCTGTCGTCGCCGGAGAATGAGGACTCACCACTAATACTGCTGAGCTGAAGATCGGGAATCGATCTATGCGTGATCTGGAAGCTGAGAACCTGAACCTATATCACGAGAAGATGTAGCGCAGAGTATGCGTCAGTACTTGAAAGGTACTGAGCATGCAGGATAGAGCAAAGCTGAATAATAACATAACTGAATAAAGCATATAACTGAGCAATGATATGATATAAGCATGGTACTATACTGAGAATACTGAACATGAACTAACTGAATGCAATGACCAAGTTTATAACATGCTGAGACTGAAATCTGACTGTGACTGATAACATGGTCAATGCAATAGAATCTGACTGTGAGGGAGCTACTAATAACCGATATAAAACCGCATGAGCTAAATGTGGAGTCTGATGTATACGCCCCATCGAGAGGACCCAATATACCCTGCCAGAGGTATAGAGGCATGACTGGCGTGATCATTAAAATGATGCCCAAAGAGGGGACTTACAACCTACGGGGGCACGTAGTTCTGGGACTTGAGGGTGACTGACCCTAGTCCAACTCGGTACTAAGTCTACTCCCAACTGATTATGTAAATAACACATTATGCCTGAATTTCTGTAATACTAGATAGCTCAAAGTACTGACATGCTAACTGAAAATGCAACATTAATGTACTGATAATGAAACATTCGTAAATGAGGCATGTATATCTGAAATAACTGACCTAGCATGTGTAATTCATGAACTAAAAGAACTACATAGCTAGGGTTCTGAGTTTATGAAAGAATCTACGCAAAACAATACTAAAATCATGATAATCTGATTATGAACATTAAAGTAACTAATTCATAATGATCTGCTGAAATTCTAGAAACCCTAGGTCTAGATAATATGAAGGGAATCAAGAATCTGACTGAATTCTAGGGACCTAATGGGTGAAAGGAAGCCACTAGTGAAATCCCACATACTTGGTGACGAATTCCATGAGAAATCTTTCGATTTCGGGGCTGGAACTGAGTAAAACTCACTGCGTTCTTGAACTAGGGCTTGGTTGACTATTTCTCCTTCTTCTCGTTCAACTTGATGAATTTTAGAAGAATGAGTTGACTTGGGTAAAATCTAATTAAGTTACTAGGCTAAAACTGATCAAAACCACGTAGTTTAGGGGTCCAACGCATAGGGAAAAGACCAAACGACCCCTGACTTAAAGTTTTTGGGGTCAACCGACGGACTGTAGATGGACCGACAGTCCGTGCTGGTCAACCGTCGTTCGACGTTTGAGGCTGAAATATGGGGCCTCGATCCACGGACCAGGACCACGGTCCATGGGTCCGGCGTGGGTCATGCCTTAGAGAAATTTCCGGGCTGATCCTGGGGAGGGCTGCAGGTGGCCATCCACGGACCACCAGCACAGGCCGTGGGTCACCCTACGGTCCGTGGATGGCAACCGTGGGTTGCACCTGCCACTTCTGGACATCTGCTGGTTCGGTCTGTTTTCGGATACAGGGTGTTACAATAAAGTAGACATTTAGATGAAACATTCAATGCGAAGGTTACACCACTCCAAGTCTTTATCCATCTATTTTTACCATCCCAGATATAATACGCATAAACTAGTACACTTTGACAGGGCCGTCTTAACCTCTAGGCCACTGAAGTTATCACTTGGGGCCCCATATTTTTGGAGGCCCCAATTTTTAGAAGAAATTTCTTATAAATGTTATTTTTTAAAAATTATATGTACTATGTGTAACATCCCGCCTTAGAAAGAGCTAAATTTAGAAAGAACTAATTTGGAAAGAGCCAAATCTGAAATTTTACAAGTTATGCTTTAAGTTGTGAGTTTTGGATCAACTACAAATGACCATAAATTTCAGTACATGATGAGTTAGGTGGCCCATAAGATATCAAATGAAAGGTCTTAGAATCCTCTTTCTAACGCCACCTAGTTTGCTAAGGTTTGAGTTCGGATGAGGAAGATATACCCGCTTGAAGTTAGCATGTCCAATTAAGGAAAGTTACCCGAATTAATGAGAGGTATTTTGGTCTTTTCCTTACCCAATCAGATTAAAACAAATTTAGTAATATTTTAGGGGTCAAGACTGATTTGGGTCAGTTTTCACAATTCTAATTTTCGCTTAGGGTTTGAGAAGAGTTCAAGAAGAGGAAAAGAGGAGAAAAGGAAGAACAATCCAGATTTCTTGCGAATCGAGGATTTGTTTTGCCAAATCGAGGTATCTAAGTTTTCATAGTGTTGGGTTCGTTCACCCACACTCCTATCATGATTTACATATTCGAATTCATCCATAAAGATTGAAATATTTAAGTTCTTGAGGACTTTGCTTGAAGTGTTGTCATTCGTTCTTAAATTTTGATGTTTGGTTGAGTTCTTGAGGCGAGGATTTTGTTAATGAGTTGAGTAAATTGATAGTTCTTGAGTGGGTTTCACTGGAATTATTCTGGGTTATAAGAATTCGAGAGTTTTGCCTTAGAATTTCAGAGGGTATGAGTTGAATCGAGTTTGGGAGAGGAAGAAAAGATCGGGCAGAAAATAGGTGCCAGGTCTGCATCACAGACTTTCTCCCCAGAAAATTACCTCTCTCTCCACGTCGCGGAGAGAACGCGTACTCCACTGTTTTAAAAATTATTTCGCGATCAAATATTGTAATTCATCTCCGAGTTGCGCCCTTGCTCCCCGGATAGTATTTTTCGCTCGTTTCTTATTATTAACTATCTACAACTCATTTAATCATCATGAGATCCTTCATATCATAAATCATAACCTTGAATTCATAATTCAAATACAAGGTAGAGTTAAGAGTTAAGTCTTGAGAGTTATTTCGAGTCTTTTGAGGAGTCTTTTACAATCTTTTAAGCTTGTTTTTTTTACTTGAGTACTTGAGTTGAGGAAGAGTAAAGCTGAGTTTCATTTTTTTAAAATGATATATGGAACTAAGTATTCCCAAGAGTAAATTTTTTTACATTTAAGATGAGAGAAAACACCAATTTCCAAAGGAGTTCATGAGGAGTTTTAAGTACTATCTCTTTTCAGAGAAATCTTTTGAGTAATAATCTCAAAGTTGAGGATGAGGAAATATTTATTTTAAAAAACATATGAGCTAAGTATGTTTTGGGAGTAGTATTGAGCACCGATATGGGGGAGAGTTCAAACAACTCACAACCCTCATAAACCATGTAGCCAACGTGGGTAGAAAGGGTCATACTTTTTAGATGATTCTTTATTGCTTTTTAAGCATAGACTAGTGGATCCATTTAGTTGAGGATTTCTATACCCCGGTAAGATATAGGACAGTTCTAGCAGCGTGGTCGAGACGATGTATCATCACATAGCTCATAGTGATGGTTGTCGGATAGAGAATCTCCTAAATAGAGTTTATTTTGTATTTTTACATACAAAACTGAGTTATATTATATTTTCCAATACATTGAGTTGTTATCTACTGTATTAAAAACTTTTCTTTATATCGCATTATTCATATTGCTTTTATATTGAAATGAGTTGAGATTGAGTTGAAGTTGAGTTGAGTTGAGACGAGGTAAGTTGTTTCTTCAGTTCAAGTTCAAGCTTATGTCATGTTTTAGATTTCTCCTTCCATGCTTGTACATTCCATGTACTGACGCCATTTGGCCTGCATCTTTTATGATGCAGATACAGATAACCAGGATCATCAACCAGCGCTTCGTTGATCCAGTTGAGTTCCAGAGTTGTTTGGTGAGCCTCTTTGCTTCCGGAGGATCCCTCATTTATGCTTTATCATTTCAGTTTTGTTATTAGGATGTCGTGGGTCTTGTCCCGACGTCCATCTCAGTTAGTAGAGGCTTCATAGATAGATAGACAGTAGTAGTTCATGAGTCTTGTTCATTTCAGTTGTTATGCTCTAGACTTGAGTTGCCCTTGAGGCCAGTTTGAATGTTTTATTTCTAAAATATTATGAGAGTATCTTTTGATATATTTGAGTTAAGTTTTACATTTGAGTTGATCTTTTGTTGAGTAAGTCTTCCACTGAGAGTTGAGTCAGACCAAGGTTTCGCTTGGGGCCAGCAATGGTTCTCGAGTGCCGGCCACGCCCAGGGTATAGGCTCGGGGCGTGACACTATGAGTATTATGATTTGTACTAAAAAAATTGCATATGGGATGAATATAAAACTTGAATTTCGTAAGAAACAATTTGATGAAGTATTGATAACGAAATCACAAAGTCCCTTGAAATTAGAGTTGATTACTTTATATATATATATATGTTAACTTGGAAGATATTCCAAAAGACAGTCCGTTATACGGGCATTTACAATCCTATCTTGAATCACAAAAGCAAAAAGATACTTTTGCTAAAATAGCTCTATGTTAACTGATTAGGATTCTTACATGAACTCCATGGCTTCGTTCTAGACTTTGCTTAAATATAAAGGATCATGATATAATATTTTTAGCTTGGTTCCAAGATGGTGGCACAGTCAGAGTAATACTACTTCTGATAAACTCACCTAGCAAGCTGTTATAAATGGCCGCCATAGTCCGCGGAAGGACGCCAAAGGCCTCAAAAACAGTTATTATTATTATTATTATTATTATTATTATTATTATTATTATTATTATTATTATTATTATTATTATTATTATTGTTATTATTATTATTATTATTATTATTGTTATTATTATTATTGTTATTATTATTATTATTATT
>JAJONR010007910.1:0-23821 GCA_029582245.1 Solanum etuberosum
ATAACACTACCCTTGGTAGAGTCTACTAACCGAACGACATTACCACAAACTCATAATGACCATACCGGGTTCTAAAAGCCGTATTCGGGACATCATCATCTTTCACCCTCATTTGGTGCAAACCTGACCTAAGGTCATAACACTACCCTTGGTAGAGTCTACTAACCGAACGACATTACCACAAACTCATAATGACCATACCGGGTTCTAAAAGCCGTATTCGGGACATCATCATCTTTCACCCTCATTTGGTGCAAACCTGACCTAAGGTCATAACACTACCCTTGGTAGAGTCTACTAACCGAACGACATTACCACAAACTCATAATGACCATACCGGGTTCTAAAAGCCGTATTCGGGACATCATCATCTTTCACCCTCATTTGGTGCAAACCTGACCTAAGGTCATAACACTACCCTTGGTAGAGTCTACTAACCGAACGACATTACCACAAACTCATAATGACCATACCGGGTTCTAAAAGCCGTATTCGGGACATCATCATCTTTCACCCTCATTTGGTGCAAACCTGACCTAAGGTCATAACACTACCCTTGGTAGAGTCTACTAACCGAACGACATTACCACAAACTCATAATGACCATACCGGGTTCTAAAAGCCGTATTCGGGACATCATCATCTTTCACCCTCATTTGGTGCAAACCTGACCTAAGGTCAATCGTAGAAATGTGACTAGCTCTTTGGAGTTGCTCAACACTTGAACCTATCTCCCTCACCCTATCTAGATGGTACATTCAACCCTTAAAAGTTATCTTTAAGAAAAGGAATAACCTAAACTTATGGCATATATTTCCCCCCTTCCACTCACAGATAGGCTCATTCGAGAACTAAAAATTTGACTACAAAGGTTCTACAATCAAATAGGAGCATAATAGGAGTGCAACCAAACCAACCCAAACAGGACATCAAAATCTAGAAAAGCATAAACATCTAATTAAGAAGCTTTCAACATACTGGTAACCACATCGGGAGCACTCTCTTGTTCACCTCTTGCTTGAAGTGCATAGAACCGGTTTTTGCTTAGGGGCATTCACACCCAAACCAATTAGACCGGATGAAGGGTAGAGTTGAGACCTACGATGACTATCATCTTCATTTCTAGCAACTGTAGGGAAATGCTTATCTTGTGGCCTAGCTTGCCACAACCAAAACAAACATTGGAACCCGCTAGGCATTCACCCGCATGTATTCTATCACACTTATCAAACCCTGGTAATAGAGCCCCACTACCATCTCCTTGAGGCTTAGGGTTAGACACCCATTATTGGTTGAACTTAGGAGTATTTGAGGAACCTTGCCCGGGAAACTTTTGTCTAAACCTAGGGCGACCATGTCCATCAGACCTTGCATGAGAGGGATTATCATCCTCAATTCTAGACCTCTTTTTCTCCCTAGCTCCCTCTTTAAGTTTTTGCTCCTCAAATTGTTGGGCATGAGTCATAAGACGAGCAATATCCATGTAATTAACAAGCATAGCCATACGACATTCTTTCACTACTAAATAGGACACACCCGACAAAACTTACTCATTCCCGACCTAGGGTCAGCCACTAGGGATGGAGCATATTTTGATAATTGAGTGAACTTTAGAGCATACTCCTTTACGCTCATATTTTCTTGATGAAGGTTAATAAACTCATGCACCTTTGCTTCCATCATCTCAAGGGGAAAGAACCTATCAAGGAAAGCGGATTTAAACACTTCCTACTCAACGGGACCCTCTCCTACCAGCCTTGCTTCTTTCCATCGAATGTACCACACTTGAGCAACCCCTTTCAATTGATAAGCGGCCTATTCCTCCTTCTCTACCGGAGTCACCCCCATAATAGCAAGTACCTTATAGACCTCATCGATCAACTCTTGAGGATCTTCCTCAACTTTGGAGCCATAAAATTCCGGAGGGTTCATTCTCATAAAGTCCCTCACTCTTGATGCCGTCGTACCCACATTTGGGTTCACGGGGGCTACCACCTCTCGATTGGCTTGTGCCGTCACGGCTTGAGACAACACTTGCACAGCAGTCCTAAACTCTACATTTGTCACATTCTCAGCTATAGGGTCAATCAGAGCTTATAGAGGAGCATTTTGATCCACATTGTCTTCCTCATTCCTTCTAGCATTAGCCCTTGTAGTAGCCATATTCTGAAGATCATCGGGTAAGGATTATGAGAAACACCTTATAGAGTTAAACTCTATGGAATGACTTAGAGTAATGAAGAAGTGAAGTTTCCTAAGCATCTAATAGCTTCTCATTTATAAATGTGGTGCGCTTCACACTTATGAACAAGACTCTACTAGACGTGGTTTTGAGACATCCTAGAATCATTCTAAACCCTGTGCTCTGATTACCAAGTTTGTCATGACCCAGGGGTACCCCCTATATGTAACAAGGCATATAAGACCCTGAGAGGCCTCATACAAGCCACTTAGCATATCATAACATAAAGTAATAGAAATGATGAGGAAATTTAAAACATTTTCAATAACATCAAATCTTTTATAAAATGAGCGAAAGTCTAATACACTTGTCTCAAACCATCTAAAACATGAATATCTTTGGGACGCAACCCATACAATAGTTCTAAACATAAAATGAAAGAAATAAGAACATGGTGGTCAAATCCTCGAATGCTTTGAGGACTCACCAAAACTTCAATCCTTGCTTCTACTAAGATCATAGCTACGGGGAGGGAAGTCAATATCGCCAGATCCTACATTTGATAAGAATGTAGGCAAGAGTATGAGTTAGTACAAAATAGGAGGGCTAGCATAAATCATCAACATGAACAAAACATCAGCATTCGTCAACATAAGACATAATCCATAAGCATAAGAGATAACAACATAAGTCATAAGCATAGTTAATACACTTAAATCATCATTACATAAAAGGAATAGTTCACAAGTAACCTCAAGGTATACTTAACCAAGACATGGGTAATCCTTCACTAATCTCCCTCCTCAAAGTAGACCACCTTGGGCTATCCTTCACGCTCATCATCTTTCACTATCATCTTTATCTTAGCTTATATAGACAAGGGGAATCACCTCTAATCATACATCTCATGGAAGGCATGTAAAGCTATAATCCACACAATTCATTCTTCATAACATAATTCACATTAGTCTTGCTTTACTTTTCAAGACAAGGGGATTCACCTCTATGCCCATCATGAAGGTTAATGGGTATTCACCTCTTGTCTTATTTAGGAATCATAGGTTGTCGCCTCCATGTTCCTTTTAAGGAATCATATGTATTAGCCTCCATGTCCCCACATGGTATGATATAGGTATTCACCTCCACATCATTTTATTAGGAACATAGGTATTCACCTCCATGTCCCCACATGGTATGATATAGGTATCCGCCTCCATATCACATTACAAAGGCTAATAGGTATTCACATCTTTCCTTGCTCTAGAAGTTTTATATATTAAGGGTAGTCACCTCACATTTGTCAACACATGACATGGGTAATCACCTCATATTCATCAACTCATGACATGGGTAATCACCTCATGGTTTCAACTTAGGAATAAAGGATATCATCTCACATCCTTCTCATATGAAGGTGTGGAGTGGTGCGCCACCACTGCGCCAGGACTACAGGCCAGTAGTTTGGGGCCTGGCATGGTGCGCCGACAGTGCGCCCCAAACACTGTCCACTAGTTTTGGGGCTGGCGCCCCGCGCCACCCAGTGTGCCAGGGTCGCCAAGTTCTTTTCTTTTTCGTCCTTCATTATGTATGTGTTCTTTCAAATCGTGTCTACGTTCTCTTCTAAATATGAACTCTTAAAGTCTTTATTAATCCTTGAGAGATCCTAACTTTAATAATCACATCTCTTAATTTACATTTTAAATTAATGTAACGTTAATAAGAAAGCTCAAGAGGACTTTTTGAGTCAAAGTTGAGAACCCTTTTGCAATTAACTAAAGATTTGAAATAGGTCTTGAGTAAATGAGTATGAGGATGAGGAGAGTTGTATTTAATGTTTCAAAATAAGTATAAGAGAACTAAGTATTCCCAAGTATGTAATAATTTTATATTTAAAAGAGAGAAACATCAATTCCTAAATGAGTTTACAAGTTCAGAGAAGTTTCAGAGTATTACCTCTTTTAAGAGGATCTCTTGAGTAATTACCTCAAATTGAGAAAGAGTTATGTTTTACACATTTGAGCATGAGTTATATATTATTGGGAGTAGTATTGAGCACCGATATGGGGATGAGTTCAAACAACTCAAAATCCTCATAAACCATGTATGCCAACATGGGTAAATGATCATACTTTTTAGATGATTCCTTATTGCTTTTAAGAATAGCTTAGTGGATCCACTTAATTGAGGTGTTCTATACCTCGAAAAGGTATAGGATAGTTCTGGCAGTGTGGGCGAGACGTTGTATAATCACGTAGCTCAGAGTGATGGTTGTCAGTTAGAGAATCTCCAAAATAATAGTAAAGAGTTTGTTATTGTATTTTTATACATTTTTAGTTGATATCTACTGTTTTAAAAGCTTTGAATATTGCATCTCTTGTTGTTTCTTTGATGTTGAATTGAGTTGAGTTGAGGTGAGTAGTTCTTCCAGCCTTGTCAGTTATTCCTTTCATATTTCCCCTTACATGCTCGTATATTCAATATACTGACATCATTCGACCTCCATCTTTTTATGATGTAGATTCAGGTTTTCAGGGTCATCAACAGGCACTCTATTGATACCATTGCATTCCAGCTAGCTTTGGTGAGCCTACGTGCTTTCCGGAGGACTTCACACTATTGTCTTTGCTTTGTTAAGTTGTCGAGGGTCCTGTTCTGACAAATATCGTAGTATTTAGAAGCTTCATAAATAGTTAGAATTTGAGGAGTCTCTCAATATTTCCTTGATGATGTCTTTAGACCTTGAGATGATTTCTTTTGCAATTTAGACATTTGCTGAGTTGAGTTATTGTTAAGACAATTTGAGTTCATCTTCGCATTTGAATTTCTCATTTTGTTGAGTAAGTCTTCCGCTGAGTAGTGAGCGAGCCCAAGGGTTCGCTAGGGGACCAGCGATGGTTCTCGAGTGCCGGCCACATCCAGGGTGTAGGCTCGGGGCGTGAAACTAAAAGACCTGAAAGCAAAAACTATCTCTTTCAAGAAATTGATGGTCCCATCATGGAAACTATTATTTGCAAAGAAACTTTCAAGGATATTTGGGATTTCATGAAGAAGAAGTATCAAGATTCTACCAGAGTTAAGCGTGCATAACTTCAAGCTTTGAGAAAGGATTTTGAAACACTAGAGATGAAGGAAGGAGAATCTGTCACCAATTATTATGATCGAACAATGGAAATAACCAAAAAGATGTGTTTCCACGGTGATAATATAGACGATGTAGGCATCGTGGAAAATATTTTGCGTTCTCTAACATTAAAATATAATTGTGTTTTATGCGCAATTGAGGAGTCAAAATATATAGATGAACTATCTCTTGATTAGTTACAAAGTTCTTTACTAGTTCATGAACAAAAGATAAACAAAAGTTATGGAGTGCATGACCAAGCATTGAAGGCTTCTACAAATATGTATTCCAACAACTATAGAGGAAGAGGTAGAGGTAGAGGCTGAGGAAGATGAAGAGGAGATCGTGGAGACATAGACTTTAGCAGAAATTTCAAAGACAATACTGATCAATCTCAAGGCAGAGGTCGAGACTGTGAAAAATCCAAGGTAGAGTGTTAGAGATTTCACAAATTTGGTCACTATGCATCAGATTTACACTAGACTTCCTAATGACAAAGAAAAAGAAGAAAGTGCCAATTTTGTCAAAAAATAAGGAAGTAGAGACTTTGTTAATGGATGTCCATGATGGAACAACACACGACTCGGATATTTGGTATGTAGATACCGGATGCTGTGACCACATAAGTGGAAGTAAATTTTCTTTTTCATCTCTAAATGATAATTTTTGTTCAACTGTGGCCTTTGGTATTGTTCAATTGTTGAAGTGATAGGGGGAAAGGTGATATGCAGATTAAAATCTAGAATGGTTTTTTGGAGACAATCTCTAATGTATTATATCTTCCTTACTTGAAAACTAATTTACTTAGTGTTTGTCAGTTGCAAGAAAAGGAATACATCATCACTACTAAGAAGGGCGAGGGAGAAATTTATGATCATGTGAGAGGAGCTATTGCAGTAGTTCAAATGAGCTCCAAATGATTATTTATGCCAAAGGTTGATAGTGTTCAATCTTGTTTGATGGCGGAAGTAAAGAATCTCTCATGGTTGTGGCATTTCCATTATAGTCACTTGAGTGTTAGAGGCCTGAAGACACTCCAACAGAAAAGATCATGGTCACGGGTCTTCCTCAAATCACTGCACCTTCTAAAATTTGTGAAGAATGTCTTGTTGGTAAACAACCTCACTCTCAACTTCCCAAAGGAAATTCATGGACAGAAAATGATGTTTTAGAGATGGAGCATACAAATATTTGTGGCCCGATAAAACCAACGTCCAATGGAGGTAAATGGTGTCTATTCACTTTTACTGATGATTTTTCAAGGAAAACTAGGGTTTATTTTTTGCAAGAAAAATCTGAAGTTTATTTAACATTTAAAAGCTTCATAGTTAGTGTGGAAAATGAAGCAGGGAAAACCAAGGCTCTCCGAACTGATCGTGGTGGTGAAAATTGTTCCAAAGACTTTGAAGTGTTTTGCGTAGAGAATGGCATTCGAAGAGAGCTTAAAAATGTGTATTCACCATGAAAGAATGTGGTATCCGAAAGGAAAAACAGAACCATCCTCAACATGGTGAGAAGTTTGCTAATGAGAGGAAGCATTCCAAATACTTTTTTACTAGAGTCAATAAATTAGAGTGTTCATATTTTAAGCAGGAGGCATGGAATGGGAGAAAACCAACAGTAGATCATTTTAGAATCTTTGGATGCATTGCATATGCTCATTTCTCGGATGAAAGGAGGAAGAAACGTGATGACAAGGCTGAAAATGTGTTTTCTTGGTGTAAGTGAGTCTTTCAAAGCATATAAGTTTTTTAATCCATTGACCAAAAAGACTTTTATCAACAACGATGTTACTTTTGATGAGGAAAGCACTTGGGATTGAAATAGGCAGTAGCCTACCTAAATCCTCTATGACAGTGACGTTGAACAAGAGCAACTTTCAGCACACAGAAATTCATCAGTTTCAGCCCCTACAACTCCACCACTAGTTTTTCTAGTAAATGATGAAGCAACTCAAACTCTCGGGCTTTTTAGAAGAAGATCGGCATGGATGAAAGATTACAAGGTAACTGGAATTGAAGATCCAATTACTCACTTTTCTTTGTTTTCAAATTGTGATCCTACATATTTTCAGAGTGTTGTAAAGGAAGAAAAATGGAGAAAAGCAATAGATGATGTAATGGATTCCATTGAATGAAATGATACTTGGGAGCTGTCCGATATTCCAAATGGACAGAAAATTATTGGAGTAAAGTAGGTGTTCAAAAGAAAGTTAAAGGAAAATGGTGAACATGAAAAGTACAAGGAGAATTTGTTTGCAAAGGCTTACAAGAAACAATACATGATAGAACATACAGAAGTATTTTCTCCCGTTGCTAGACATGATACAATGAGATTGGTTATCGCATTGGCAGCTCAGAGGTCTTGTCCTTTTTTTCAGCTAGATGTCAAGTCGGTGTTCTAATATGGGTAGTTGGAGGAACAAGTATTTGTAGAATAACCGCTTTGTTATGTTAAAATTGCAAATGAGCATAAGGTTTATATATTTAAAAAGGCCATATATGGTCTAAAACAAGCTCCTCGGGCTTTGTATAGTCGCATTAAGGGGTATTTTTTAAAAGTGGTTTTTCAAAATTTCCTTGTAATGATCCGGTTTGTCATTTTTTGTAATCCTTGTAAAATTATTGTTTTCCCTCCCAATACCGACCCCAAATCTTTTATGATTGAGTTCTAGAAGTTGGTTTTGAACTTTGACTTTAAAGTTGAGAGTTTGGTAAATTTTGGGTTTGAAAGGCTAAGTTGTTAAGAAAGTGATTTTTGGTGTGTTTTGGAGTCTTGAGTGTCGGAATGGAATTTTGTCGATTCCATCAGTCCCAATAGGTGAAAGCTCGTCCGTGAGAGTTATCAGTTTCATATTCAGAGTCGTTTTAAGGATTTGAGGTTCTAAGTTGAAATACTATGATTTTATGATGATTCCCCTATGAACCCATGAAATCCCCATGTTTTCATATGATGTGGGTCTTGGATTATGAAAGAAGAATTTTATGAAATCAAGCATGAGTTGATCGATTTACTTAAATTTATGATAAATTTCTATGAACCCATGTATAACCCATGTTTTCTAGATGTTGATGATTGAAAGTTGGTTTTGAACCTTGAAAGGTGAATTATGAAATTATGCATGTTCTTATGAAATTTATGTAAATGTTTTAAGGATGCTTTGAGAGTGAGGTATAAATGATGATGATGTTGTTGTTGTGTTGTTGAAAGGATTTTCTCATATACACATGAAAGTAAGATTGTGAAAGGTTTTGTCACATAGTAAGGATTCTAAGGTTGAAAGGTCTTCTCACCTAAATATATCAAAGGTAAAGAGATATCCTAATGAAACCTAGCTTGGATTGGTTAATGAATGATACGTTTCCATGGATGACTTATGACTTAGCTTGGATTGGTAAGATGATATTCCCTTCCATGGATAATAAGAACCAGTAAGAAATGACTATTCTGTGGAATTTATGCTTAGCACCGAGAGGATATTAAGATGGAGGCTCTCCCGTTAGTAGAGTCCGGATTTCTAGAAGCAATCTCCTTATCCCTTACTTATGTGACCCCATAGGATGATTGTCTAGATTGACATTAGCTAGTGGATCACCCTAAGCTAGAAGTTTATGGTCCTTACCTTGGCAAGTAGGATAACCCTTTTCGGCGTGGGGGACATTGGGGATCATGTAATAGCTCACATGGTCTCTATGTCGGTTAAGGCTACTTCCCATAATAATAATGAACTAAGGTTACTTCAAGAAGTATCTCATATGTGATCAAAGGTGTTGAATGATGATTAGCTTGCATTGACCGTGTTTTATGACTCATATTTTCTAATCCTCTTTATAGCATGTTTTAGCTTAGTCAATTGCATGTCATGAAATGTCCTCTTTAAGCATGATTTTAATGTTTTATGTGTGGATATCATACTTGGTACATTGTTTTGTACTAACGCATACTCTTGCCTACATTCCTTAAATGTTGGGTCCGATAGTTAGGGTCCTCAGTTTCGTGGCTAGTGGTTGATTGTGAGATTTCCAAGCTTGGTGATTCCTTATGCTTCGAGGACAGATTTTCATTGTTCTTAGTTTCTTACTTATTTTTAGTTTTGGACATGATGTATGGGCTAGGCGCAATTTCATTCTATTGTACTAGATGACTAATGAGACAAGTGTTTTAGACTTCCACTTTACTTTTATAAAAACATTTGGACTTGAATTGTTGTCTTTACCTCTTTTGTTATATTTCTTATGTTATGAATTCTAAGTGGCTTGTATGGGGCCTCTGGGGTCCTGTACGCAATGTTACATCTAGGGTTTATCCCTGGATCGTGACAAACTTGGTATAAGAGCACAAGATTTAGAATGGTCCTAGGATGTCTCATAAGCCACGTCGAGTAGAGTCTTGTTCATGAGTGTGAAGCTAGCCACATTTATGAATGAGAGGCAACAAGATGTTTAGCAAACTCCACTTCTTTCATTACTCTAAAGTCGTGCGATAGAGTTTAACTCTATAAGGTCTCTCTCTTAATCCTTATTCGATGCTCTAAAGGATATGGCAACTCGGAGAGCATATGCTAGATGGATCGTGAGGGAGAATGAGGAAAAAGAAGCTCCTCCCCAAGCTCTTCTAGTTCCGGTCTATCCTTTGGCCGAGCAAGTGACTAATGTGGAGTTTAGGGCTGCTTTTCAAGTATTTTCTCAAACCATGACGCCCCAAGTCAATAGGGAGGCTGTTGTTCCCATGAACCCAAATGTGGGTACGACGGCATCTAAAGTGAGGGACTTCACTAGGATGAATCCTCTTGAGGAAGATCATCAAGAGTTCATTGATGAGGTCTACAATGTGTTGATGACCATGGGAGTGATGCCGGTGGAAAAGGCCGAGTTAGCCGCTTATCAATATAAGGGTGTTGCTCAAATTTGGTTCAACCAATGGAAATAAGGGAGATCGGAAGATGCGGGTCCTCTTGATAGGGAGAAGTTTAAGGTCACTTTCCTTGATAGGTTTTTTCCCCTTGAGATGAGGGAAGCAAAGGTGCTTGAGTTTATCAACCTTCGTCAAGGAAGTATGAGTGTGAATGAATTTGCTTTGAAGTTCACAAAATTGTCTAAATATGCTCCTACAATGGTTGCCAATTCTAGGGCAAGGATGAGTAAGTTCGTTTTGGGTGTTTCCAAAATGGTGATTAAAGAATTTCGTACCACCATGATAATTAATGACATAGAAATTTCTCGCCTCATGGTTCATGCAAAACATATCGAAGAGGAGAAAATTAAGGAAAAGACTAGGGAGACAAAGAGGGCAAGATATGGTGATGGTAATTTCTCTCATGCAAGGTCCAATAGACATGGTCGTCCTAGATTTTGACAAAGGTTTTCCGGTCAAGGTTCCTCCAATGCTCCTCCTAAGTTCAACAGAGATAGGGTGTCTAATCCTAAGCCTCAAGGAGGGAATGGTAGTAGATATTCATTGCTTATGTCTACTTGTGCTAGGTGTGGAAAGAAGCACGAGGGTAGATGCCTAGCCGGCATGGATGGTTGCTTCAATTATGCTAAAAGTGGTCATAAGATGAGGGATTGCCCGATGCTTTCGGCTAAAGGAAGAAAGGGCAAGTAAGCTCCCAAAAAAAATCATTTCTATGCACTTTAGACTCGTGGTGAACAAGAGGTTCTGCCGATGTGGTTAATGGTATGTTAAAAGTCTTCCAACTTGATGTTTATGCTTTACTTGATCCCGGTGCTACCTTGTCTTTTGTGACGCCATATGTGGCTTTGAGGTTTGATGTTCTTCCGGATGTCTTGTTAGATCCTTTTTCTGTCTCTGCTCCTGTTGGTGATTTTATTATAGCTAAGAGGGTCTATAGAAACTGTACCATTTCCTTATCCCATAGAGTTACTCTTGTTGACTTGGTAGAGCTTGATATACTAGATTTTGATGTTATTCTTGGTATGGATTGGCTGCACTCATGTTATGCTTCTATCGATTGTAGAACTCGTGTAGTCAAGTTTCAGTTCCCAAATGAGCCTGTCTTAGAATGGAAAGGGGGAAATTCTATGCTTAAGGGTTAGTTTGTCTCTTGTCTTAAGGCTAGAAAGATGGGTTGCATTTACCATATAGTTAGGGTGAGGGATGTAGATTTCGAAACACCTACTCTTGAGTTGGTCCCCGTTGTTAATGAGTTTCCGGAAGTGTTTCCAGGAGATTTACCCGGTATTCCTCTCGAAAGGGAAATAGACTTCGGTATTTACCTTCTCCCAGATACGCAACCTATTTCTATTCTTCCTTACCGAATGTCCCCGGTAGAACTAAAGGAGTTGAAAGAGCAACTGAAGGATTTGTTGGATAAGGGTTTCATCCGACCGAGTATCTCTCCATGGGGTGCTCCAATTTTATTTGTTAGAAAGAAGGATGGTTCCCTTCGTATGTGTATTGACTATCGTCAGTAGAACAAGGTGACCATTAAGAATAAGTATCCTCTTCCAATAATAGATGACTTGTTTGACCAACTTCAAGGAGCAAGTTACTTTTCTAAGATTGATCTTCGGTCGGGTTATCAACAATTAAGGGTGAATGAGGATGAGATTCTGAAGACAGCTTTTCGAACTCGGTATGGTCATTATGAGTTGTTGGTAAAGTCGTTTGGGTTGACTAATGCTCCGGCGGAGTTTATGGATTTGAAAAATAGTGTTTAGACAATACCTTGACATGTTTGTGATGTGTTCATTGATGATATATTGATCTATTAGAATGAGCATATTGATCATTTGAGGATCGTGTTGCAAATTCTTAAGGACCAACGACTCTTTGAAAAGTTTACTGAATGCGAGTTTTGGCTACGGTCCGTATCTTTTCTTGGTCATATTATTTCAAGTAAGGGTATTGAGGTAGATCCTTAGAATACTGATGCGGTCAAGAGTTGACCTAGACCTCCATCCCCTTCGGATATTAGAAGTTTCTTGGGTTTAGCCGGTTACTACAGAAGGTTTGTTGAGGGGTTTTCTTCGATTGCCTCTCCTTTGACGGCTTTGACTCAAAAGAAGAATAAGTTCATATGGTCCGAAGCGTGTGAGAAGAGTTTCCAAGAGTTGAAGGATAGACTTACTTCCTCTCCAGTGTTTACTTTACCGGAAGGGACTAATGGTTTTGTTGTTTATTGTTATGCCTCAAGAATTGGGCTAGGGTGTGTGCTTATGCAAAATGGGAAGGTTATTACCTATTCCTCAAGGAAACTTAAGATTCATGAGAAGAATTATCCTACCCATGACCTCGAACTAGCGGCAGTTGTTTTCGCCTTGAAGATTTGGAGGCGCTATTTGTATGGTGTTAATGTAGATGTGTTAACCGACCATAAGAGTTTACAATATGGGTTTAATCAAAAGGATCTAAATCTTTGCTAAAGAAGGTGGCTTCAGTTATTGAAGGATTATTATATGAGTGTTCTCTATCACCCCGGTAAAGCAAATATGGTGGCGGATAATCTTAGTCAGTTATCTATGGGTACCGTTGCTCATATTGAAAAACATAAGAGGGAGTTGGTTCGAGATGTTCATAGGTTGGCTCGGTTGGGTGTTCAGTTAGTGGACTTCACCAAGGGTTGTGTTATGGTCCATAATGGTTCAGAATGATCTTTTGTGGCGGATGTTAAAGCCAAGCAAGGTCTTGATCCAATTTTTGTTGACTTAAAGGAAGCAGTGCTTAAGAAATCCATTGAGGCTTTCTCTCAAGGGGGAGATGGTGTACTTAGATATCAAGGTCGTTTGTGTGTTCCTAATGTTGATGACTTGAGGGAAAAGATCTTGTCAGCAGTCCATAGTTCTCGGTATTCTAATAACCCGGGACCCACCAAGATGTACCATGATTTGCAGGAGGTCTATTCGTGGAATGGGATGAAGAAAGATATTGTGGAATTTGTGACTAAGTGTCCTAATTGTCAACAAGTGAAAGTTGAACATCAGAAACCGGGAGGTTTATCCAAGACATTGAAAGTGGGAAGATTTGAATATGGATTTCATTGTTGGTTTGCCTCGCACCCGGCAACAACATGACTCAATTTTGGTGATAGTAGATCGGATGATGAAATCGGCTCATTTTATTCCCGTTAAGATTTTTGATTCGGCGGAGGATTATGCTAAGTTGTAATTGAGAGAAATGGTAAAGTTGCATGGAGTGCCTTTGTCCATTATTTTCGATCGTGGTACCCAATTCACTTCTCAGTTTTGAAAATCTTTCAAAAAGGGTATTGGTACTCGTGTAAAGCTTAGTACGACCTTTCACCCCCAAATTGATAGGCAAGCGGAGCGTACTATCAAAACTTTTGAAGGCATGTTGAGAGCTTGCTTGATTGATTTTAAGGGTAATTGGGATTACCATTTGCCAGTGATTGAGTTTGCCTATAACAATCGCTATCACTCGAATATTGATATGGTTCCATTCGATGCATTGTATGGTAAGAGGTGTAGATCTCCTATAGATTGGTTTGAGGTGGGTGAAGTGTCACGCCCCGAGCCTACACCCTGGACGCCACTGGCACTTGAGAACCATTGTTGGCCCCAAGCAAACCCTTGGCCTGGCTTAACTCTTAGCGAAAGACTTACTCAACAAAGAATAAACTCAAATGAAAGCTTTAACTCAAAGAGTCTCAAATTAGACAACTTAGAATAGTATAGAAATAAACATTCACTAGCCAAAGAGGAAACTTAAGTCTAGAACATAACAACTGAAATGAACAAGACTCGTGAACTACTGTCTATCTATCTATGAAGCCTCTAATAATTTCAGAGATTTCGAGACAAGACCCCCGATCATCCTAACAACTGAAAATAACTAAAAGTAAATAAGGGATCCTCAGGAAACAATAAGGCTCACCAACAACTCTGGAACTCAACTGGATCAACGAAGCGCTGGATGCTGATCCTGGTTACTTGTATCTACATCATAAAAGATATAGGCCAAATGGCGTCAGTACATGGAATGTACGAGCATGCGAGGAGAAACCTAAAACAAGACATAAGCTTGAACTGGAAGTGAAGAAACACTTACCTCGTCTCAACTCAACTCAACCTCATTTCGATATAAAGCAATAGAAATAATGTAGTATAAAGAAAAGCTTTAAAACAATAGATAACAACTCAATGTATTATAAAATACAATATAAACTCTGTTTGCATGCAGAAAATACAAAGTAAACTATGTTTGGGAGATTCTCTAATCGACAACCATCACTATGAGCTATGTAATGATACAACGTCTAGCCCACGCTGCCAGAATTGTCTTATACTTTTCCGGGGTATAAAACTCCTTAACTTAGTGGATCCACTAGTCTATGCTTAAAAGTAATAAGAAATCATCTAAAAAGTATGACCCTTTCTACCCACGTTGACTACATGGTTTATGAGGGCTGTGAGTTGTTAGAACTCTCCCCCATATCGGTGCTCCATACTACTCCCAAAATATATCTTAGCTTATTATGTTTTAAAGAAAACATTTCCTCTTCCTTAACTTTGAGATTATTACTCAAAAGGTTTCTCTTAAAAGAGATAGTACTAAAAACTGCTCATGAACTCTTTTGGAAATCGGTGTTTCCTCTTTTCTTAAATGCAAAAACATTTCTCTTGGGAATACTTAGTTTCCATATATCATTTAAAGAAAAGGAACTCAACTCTACTCTTCCTCAACTCAACTGCTCAAGTCTTAAAACAAGTTTTTTTTTTTAAAAGGGTTGCAAAAGACTTTTCAAAATACTCTCAAGACTTTACTCTTAACTCTTCCTTGAATTGGAATTATGAACATGCTTTGGAATGTTGGACCTCTCAATGATTTGGGAAGGTTAAGATAGTTGTTCATAAGAACGAGCAAAGACCTAAGTTAAAGAACACTGGCGCGACGCGGATATGGAATTTAATTTTTGGTCGCATAAATATTTTTTAGGCAAAGGGCTCTGTATCATCTCCGCGACGCGGAGTGGGGTGACTATCTGAACACTGAAAATCTTAAGCGTCTCCGCGACGCAGACCTGGGCGTAATTATTTTAGTCGACAATGGTTCTGTGAAAATAGAACATAAACTTAGTGATGACAATGACCCTGATAGCATTGCATACTCATAGTTTATCATTAAAAAGATTTTAACTCCATTTGAATGGCAAGTAGACCATTTGCACACCACCATTACCTTTTCAAAACAGTTTAAACCACAAACTTTCAATTGGCATGATTATAAATCTGCATGGTTTAATTTTTTATATTTACGACCCATCACTCACACCTGGTTCGTAAAATACAGCCCTGAGTTAGCGAAATCTATTATCCCTCGGTGGTTCTACGAATGATGGAATTACTTTGGAGGTAATCAAAAGATTTTACCAAAAATCTTTTCAGATAAATATGGTCAATTTCAAATTGATCAAGACGTCTCTTCTTTGCCAGAACATATTAAATTATGCAAATATTTTATCCAGAAAAGAATTTCTTATATTATTAGCTGGACTTTTGTGATTCATGAATTTGACAGAATCAAATATCTGTCCAAAGAAATCTTTATCAAAGGATGGTCTCCAGCACCGAAGGAGATTCAGCAGGCCTCACTGAAGGCACCTACAGTTACTAATAAGAAATCACCTTGCAAGAGTGATTTGAAGAAGAGGCTTCAACAAGCCTTGTCTGAAATAGATGATGATCCAGACGAAGCAGAAATTATGAAACTGCTTGATGAAGCCTTATCCCGAAGTGATGATAATGGAGACATGTTAAAACCTTATGGTATGGCTCAACAATATTTGGATCCTTTCTATGAATAATCCTTAATTGAGGATATTAAAATCCAGAATAATTAAGCCTTCTAGATAGAGACTCAAAGAGTCAGAATTATCAAAGAAGAAAGAGAAGAGATTCAAAGAATCAGAATTTCTCTTGATTAAACATGAAGATCTAACTCGCCGAAAGGTATTCCCACTCACAAAAGCTAAGTGAACCCACCTATTTGGCCGACAAGATAAAAAGCTAACAAAAGAAGACAACTTTATTAAAGTTGCTGATAAAATTCCTCTTTTCAAAAAGAAAAGGATAAGGTAGAAGATAAGGCAATCAGAAGCAGCCACTCAAAGGAAAGCACGAGGATTCTCATTATCTTTTATTTGTCTATAAAAGACTTGTAAATCCATAAGAGAAGCACTGGAAAAATTTCAATACATTTTTCTTCTAGCTTCCTACTCTGTAATACAAGACGATTCCGCCATATGATAATATAGTAATTATTGACTTTCTCTCTCTTACTTATTCAACATTTATGATAAAAAAAATTGGTGAATGCCAATTCCAGAATAGAAGTGGGAAAGGATAGCTATGGATTTCGTGGTCGGTCTTCCCAAGGCCTTGGGGAAGTTTGATTCCATTTTGGGTGGTGGTTGACAGACTGACTAAGTCAGCTCACTTCATTCCAGTCAGAGTATATTATAATGCGCAACAGTTGGCTAAGGTTTATGTGAAGGAGATAGTGAGGTTGCATGGGGTGCCCCTTTCTATCATCTCGGACCGTGGTACGCAGTTCACTTCCAAATTTTGGGGAAAATTGCATGAGAAGTTGGGCACTCAACTCACTTTCATCCATAAACAGACGGACAGTCCGAGAGAACTATTCAAGTGTTAGACGACATATTGAGGGCATGCGTGATTGACTTTGGAGGGCATTGGGACAATTTCCTACTTTTGTGTGAGTTCTTCTATAACAACAGTTACCACTCCAGCATAGACATGGCCCCGTTCGAGGCACTTTATGGGAGGGAATGTAGATCACCCATAGGGTGGTTTGAGGCTGGAGATGTGAAACCTTTGGGTCGATTTGTTGAAAGATGCTCAGGATAAAGTGAGAATCATCCATACTAACCTTCTAACAGACCATAGTCGACATAAAAAGTATGCAGACCGTAAGGTAAGGGACATGACATTTCAGGCTGGTGAGCAAGTTCTTCTGAAGGTGTCACCCATGAAGGGGTGATGAGATTCAGCAAGAAGGGCAAGCTTAGTCCTCGATACATCGGACCATTTGAGATTCTTGACTGTGTAGGGCAAATGGCTTATAGGTTGGCTTTACCGCCTAGCCTATCTGGGGTCCATCCGGTGTTTCATGTGTCCATGTTGAAGAAGTATCATGGGGACAGAGATTACATCATAAAGTGAGACTCAGTTTTGTTAGACAAAGACCTTCAGTATGAGGAGGAGCCGGTTAAAATTCTTGATCGCGACGTCCGGAAGCTGAGGACCAAGGAGAAAAAGTCCGTGGAAGTTCAATGGAAACATCGTCCGGTTGAAGAAGCTATTTGGGAGACCGAAAAGAACATGCGAGACAAGTATCCCAAGTTATTCGACGATTCAGGTACTACTCTACTCTTACAATAGCATATTTTTCCTAGTTTATCACTCGGAAAAGAGTGATGGGTAAATTGGTATCTATTTTAACAACTGATCTCCATCGTTATGGAAAAGCCATTAGGGAAAGAATTTGGACTAGAAAACTTTTGAGTAGTGACTTGGAAATTTCTAGCCTAGTCTAGAGTTGGACGAAATCTGAGTCAGCTGAGGTCTAGGGAAATATGGTAATGAATGGGGGTTTAAATTATTAATTTGATCACATGAGTAGATAGCCAAGACGTTAAGGAGCCTGTACGACTTTACGGAATCAAATTTAGGCGAGTAGAACTCCCGAAACTAATCTTGGCATGAAAGGATAGTTTTTAAACGTCAAGGGTTAAAGTTGTGTTGCGAAATGAGAGCTTAAAACTCAAATTCCGAGCTTCTACCTCCGTGCAAGCCACTGGGGCGGGGTTAACCCCGGTAGGGCAGGGCCGGAGTGGCGGGTTGGGGCCCGCCAAGGTGGGGTAGTCGCGACTTAAATCGGAAAAAACCCCAAAATCGTTATTTTTTGCAAAACTTCATTCTTGAGAGCTAAGGGACGACCCAGAGCAGTTCTTGACAGTTTTCCACGAATTCTAGCACTAAAGGTAAGATTATTACTCCCCTAATCCGTAATTCGATTCATAGAACTTAGAATCTTGGGTAATTATCGGTGAGGAAGGGTTTTGGCTTGAAGTTAATAGTGGGAAAAGCCCTAGTTGAGTATTGGGATCTTGGGTTTGGCGTAGGATTGATAGTTTGATTATTATCCGGGTAAATTAATCCTTGTTTATTGATCCTTGCATTATTTAACTGTTTTAGACCAAGAACAAGCTGAAAGAATCCGGAAAGGGAAGGCTCATGTGTCTTAGGAGGATTCAAGCTTGGTTTCGAGGTAGGTGATGGTTTGATTTCCTGTTTGTGTGATATATGCCGGTTAATTGCTTCATTGTATGCATGCGTGTATGTGAATAAGGAAATGTGAATCGAATCTAATGAAATGATTATGTGTGAACAATTACATGCCATGAACTGTTACCTAACCGTGTGACTATGTGTACTATTCATTATGGTGTGGTTGTGATTGTGGTTGTACTGATTGGATCGGGTGTCATGTTCTGACACATATATTTGATCGAGTGTCACGTTCCGACACATATATTGGACCGGGTGTCACATTCCGACACATGTATATTGGATCGGGTGTTACGTTCCGACACACTAACAGTTTGGGTGTGGGTTCCATGAGAGGACCACTTGTGATTATTACTGTCACGCCCCAATCCTACACCTTGGGCGGGACTGGCACTTGAGAACCATTGCAGGGCCCAAGCAAACCCTTGGCCTGGCTTACTTACTTAGCGGAAGACTTAAATAAATCATAATTGTACTTTAAAAGTAAACTGAAAGCTCAAAGATATCTGAGAATGTATTAAAATAACATTCACTGCCTAAAGTGGCAACTCAAGTCTCAACATAATAGAATGAAAATGAAAAGACTCAAGAACTACATCTGACTGTCTACGAAGCCTCTAACAACTGAGATGGACGTCGGGACAAGACCCACAACATTCTAATGAACTAAACATACTGAAAGCAATAAAAGGGATCCTCCGAAAGCAAGGAGGCTCACCAACAACTCTGGAGCTCAACTAGAATTAACGATGCGCTGGGTACTGATCCTGGTTACCTGTATCTGTGTCATAAAAAGATGCAGGCCAAATGGCATCAGTACATTGAATGTACGAGCATGCGAGGGGAATTCTAAAATGAGACATAATCTTTAAAGGAACTGAAAAACAAACCTAGTCTCAACTGAACTGAATTGAACTCATTTCAATATAAAGCAGTATAAACAAGTGCAATATAAAGAAAAGGTTTTTAAAAAAAACATGGATAACAACTCTGTGTATTTAGAAATACAATAGTACTATACCTTGCTGAGGGTATAGAACCTGACTACTAAGTGGATCCACTAGTCTATGCTAAAAATCACTAAGGAATCATCTAAAAAGTATGACCCTTTTCTACCCATGGTGGCTATATGGTTTATGGGGGCTGGGAGTTGTCTGAACTCTTCCCCATATCGGTGCTCAATACTACTCCCAAAATATGATACTAGCTCTTATGTTTAAAAACATACTTCTTTCTATGGTTTGAGATAATTTCTCAAAACTTAGCTCAAAGGCTCTTCTTGAAAATCAAAGTTCCCTCTCTTGCTTAATTGTGAAAGCATTTTACTTTTTACTGAAAACTAGCTCAAAGGCTCTTTTGGAAATCAAAGTTTCCTTTCTTGTTTAAATGTGAAAACATTTTAACTCTTGGGAATACATAGTCCCGAAATACTCTTTTGAAGAAATGAACTTCAATCCTTACTCTTTACTCAACTCAAAGATCAAGTTTTAAAAAAAAGTTAAAACGTTTGTAAAAGACTTTTGGAAAACTCTACGAACTCCTCTTGAATTGACTCTTAACTTTCCTTGAATTGAAGTATGGATTCAAGGCTCTTGATCTCATGTTATTGATGATTTCATGTTGTTTAGACGTACCTTAGAGTGTAGAAATCAACTAGGAAACATAGGTACGTTTCAAGAGAACTAGTACGGGAAGAAGTGGGAAAAAGTAGAAGATCTGGCATCCCTGGCGCTCTGAGTGGCGCAGGGCGCCAGACCTAAGACTTAAGAACTGAAGTTGGGGCGCTCTGGCTGGCGCGGCGCCCCAGAGGCCCAACTTCAGAGAACTTTGTGGGGTGCTCTGAGTGGCGCGGAGCCCCACCCCTCTCCCCAGGTATTTGATGATTTTTCTTGCTCATTTTTTAACTCTAAGCCCTCTAAACTTAATTGGGTCTTTCCCCAAACACTTAGATTCGACTACATAATCAAAATATGCAAGAATATACTCAAAACGACACCTAATTTCATGAATCAAAATCAAGAACTCCTCAACAACTCCAACATTCAAGAACCCAATAGAAACTTCAAACAAATCCATCAAGAACTCAATTTCTAAACCTTCAAGAATCTAAATTCTCTTAAATAAATCATGATTGGCGCGTGGGTGAACTAACCCAATGCTATGCGATCTCACATACCTCGTAGGGATTAACCCTTGCCGATATCCACAAGCCTAGCTTCAAGAACTTGACGATTCCTTGCCTCTTCTCCTCTTTTCTCCCCTTCTAAAATCCGGCTTTGACTTTTCTTATCTATACAACCCAACATCAAATGGGCATATCTCCTCATACGAACTCGAAAATGGCCAAACTCGGTGGCGTTGGAAAGATAATTCAAAGATATTTCCTACGGTATCTTGTAGAATACCTAACTCATCCTGAGCTAAGAGTTATGGTCATTTGAAGTTGATCCAAAACTCATACTTAACTTAATTTTGTCAAATATCCAGATTTTTCATTCTTTCCAAAAATGACTCTTTCTAATTCTAGCTCTTTCTAGTTACCGGGTGTTATAATATCTACCCCTTGGGAACATTCTTCCTCGAATGAGTTCAATCTTAGCAGGCTAAGGGCGTAACATCTAACATTCAGTTCAAACACCCTACAAGCAAAATGCAAATACAACATGCCAACTTATAAATACCAAGAAAAGGATTAGTACCTTAATTTGGATCTTTTACATATTCGAAGAGATGTGGGTATCTCTTCTTGATATCCTCCTCAGCTACCCAAGTGGCTTCCTCAACAAACTGATTCCTCCAAAGAACTTTGACTAATGCTGCCTCTTTTTTTCTTATCTTGTGAACTTAACGGTCTAGAATCTGAACAGAGACCTCTTCGTAAGACAAGCTATCCTTGATACCAATATCTTCAGTTGGTATGATAAGTGAAGGATCTCCCATTCACTTCTTCAACATTGAAATATGGAATACCGGATGAACCGCTGCTAACTCTTGTGCTAGCTCTAACTCATAAGCTACATTATCAATCCTCTTGGATATTCTGTAAGGACCAATATACCGGGGACTAAGCTTCCCCTTTTACCAAACCTCATAACACCCTTCATGGGTGTAACTTTCAAGTAAACCCAATTATCTACTTCGAACTCTAAGTCTCTTCTCCTAACATCTGTATAGGATTTTTGATGACTTTGCGTTATTTTCAACCTTTCTTGAATAAATTTCACCTTCTCCATGGCTTGATGAACTAAGTCTGGTCCTTTCAACCCAGGTTCACCAACTTCAAACCATCCAATAGGAGATCTGCATCTTCTCCCATAAAGAGCTTCATAAGGATCCCTTTGTATGCTACAATTATAACTATTGTTGTAAGTAAACTCAATGAGAGGTAGGTGATCATTCCAATTACCTTTGAAATCAATTACGCAGGCCCTCAACATATCTTCTAAAGTCTGAATAGTGCGCTCTGCTGGACCATCTGTCTGAGGATGAAAAGCAGTACTTAAGTTCACCTTTGAACCCAAGCCTTTCTGTAATGACTTCCAAGACTGTGCAGTAAATTACGCACCTCTGTCTGAAATAGTGGAGACCGGAACTCCATGAACTCTTACTACCTCTTGAATGTATAACTTGGCATAGTCCTCTGCTGAATGGGTAGTCTTTACCGGCAAAAACTGTGCTGATTTTGTAATTCTATAGACAATCACCCAAATGGAATCATGTTGCATGCGAGACCGTGGTAAACCAGTATTGAAGTCCATGTTGATCATCTCCCATTTCCATTCCGGAAGTTCTATATTCTGAGCCATACCATCGGGCCTTTGGTGCTCTACTTTAACTTGTTGACAATTCGGACGCTTAGCAACAAACTCTGCAATGCCCTTCTTCATATTATTCCACCAATAAACTTCTCTCAAATCACGATACATCTTTGTGGAACCCGTATGGATAGAATATCTAGAGCTATGAGCTTCCTCCATGTTCCTTTCTTGGATTTCATCCACCGTTGGTACACACAACCTACCTTGATACCTCAATACACCATCTCCCCCTTGTTCAAAAGCCATTACTTTTTGCTTATGAACATTTTCCTTCTATTCAAGCAAAATAGGGTCTTGGTCTTGCTTTTCTTTCACTTCTGACACTAATGATGATTCAGCCCCATTCATCACCACTACTCCTACTACTCCTCTTTCTGTGGAATCCATTATATTATCATATGGCAGAATCGTCTTGTATTACAGAGTAGGAAGCTAGAATCCTCATGCTTGCCTCTGAGTGGCTGCTTCTGATTGCCTTATCTTCTGCCTTATCCTTTTCTTTTTGAAAAGAGGAATCTTATTAGCGACTTTAATAAAGTTGTCTTCTTTTATTGGCTTTTTATCTTGTCGACCAAATAGGTGGGTCCACTTAGCTTTTGTGAGTGGGAATACCTTTCGGAGAGTGAGATCTTCATGCTTAATCAAGAGAAATTCTGATTTTTTGAATCTCTTCTCTTCCTTCTTTGATAATTCTGACTCTTTGAGTCTCTATCTAGAAGGCTTAATTATTCCGGATTTTAATATCCTCAATTAAGGATTATTCATAGAAAGGATCCAAATATGCTTGAGCCATACCATGAGGTTTTAACATGTCTCCATTATCATCACTTTGGAATGAGGCTTCATTAAGCAGTTTCATAATTTCTCCTTCGTCTGGATCATCATCTATTTCAGACAAGGCTTGTGGAAGCGTCTTCTTCAATTCACTCTTGTAAGGTGATTTCTTATTAGTATTTGTAGGTGCCTTCGGTGAGGCCTGCTGAATATCCTTTGATGCTGGAGACCATCCTTTGATAAAGACTTCTTTGGACAGATATTTGATTCTGTCAAATTCATGAATCACAAAAGTCCAGCTAATAATATATGAAATTCTTTTCTGGATAAAATATTTGCATAATTTAATATGCTCTGGCAAAGAAGAGATGTCTTGATCAATTTGAAATTGACCATATTTATCTGAAAATATTTTTGGTAAAATATTTTGATTACCTCCAAAGTAATTCCACCGTTCATAGAACCACCGAGGGATAATAGATTTCGCTAACTCAGGGCTGTATTTTATGAACCAGGTGTGAGTAGTGGGTCGTAAATATAAAAAATTAAACCATGCAGATTTATAATCATGCCAATTGAAAGTTTGTGGTTTAAACTGTTTTGAAAAGTTAATGGGGGTGTGCAAATGGTCTACTTG
>JAJONR010007911.1:0-22870 GCA_029582245.1 Solanum etuberosum
CGAACCGTAGGACTGGTCCGTGGATGGTCACCCAAGTTTGCTCAGAAAATCCAGAACCACAGACTGGACCAACGGAATGTCGTTAGGTCCATGGTTCGTGGATGAGGTTCCATGGATCAGGGTCCCAAATTTTAGTTTATGACGTCGAATGACGGACCAGCAGGACGGACCATCGGTCAAACCACGGTCCGTCAGTCTGAAGAGCCGTTAGGGGATGACAATTTTTTCTTAGGGGCAGTTGGGTCTTTTCCTTATTAGTCTAACCTAATACTGTGTTGTTTTACCCTTCACCAAAACCCCTATATAAGTGTTTTGACTCTAAAATTTCCCCATTGAAAATCATTCTCTCAAATTTACAAAAGAAGAACAAGTCTTCCTCCCAAATATTTCTCTCTCTAGAAAACATGAAGAAGGAGAGTCCAAGCTAGGGTTTGCAAGTCAAGTCTTCAATTCCTCCATTGAAGTTAAGCAATTGGCATTGAGGTATGATAGTTTTCATCCATGGATTCATTCCATTCATGGAGTTATGAAATTCTCCTATTTTCAAAGCTAGAATCCCCTAATTGAGTTAGGATTTTCTTCTATATTATGGGTTCTCTTAATTGTTGATGTAACTGATTGATTTATGATCTATGATGCATGAATTGAGTTAATCTCATGTTTTTATGGTGATCCTCCATGAACTCGTGTAATTCCCATGTTTTCCAATTAGGAGCATATAATGTGGGTCTTGGATTATGAATGAAGAGTTTATGAAATCAAGCATTAATTAATAGGACTACATGAATTTTTGATGAATTTCTATGAACCCATGTCAAACCCATGTTTGATGATGGAAAGTGGGTTTTTTGAACTGTGAAAGGTGAATTATGGAATTATGCATGTCTTATGAAATCTATATAAATGTTTTAAGGATGCTTTGAGATTGAAGTATCAATGAGGTTTCTATTGTTGTGTTGTTGAAAGGATTTCTCATATACACTTGAATTGTGAAAGGTTTTCTCACATGTGAAGGGTTCTTATGATTGAAACGCTTTCTTACCGAAAATGAACCAATGCTAAGAGGCTATGCTAATGATGAGTCAACAGGAGATTACCCATGCTCTATAATTGAATGACAAGAGTTGATTACCATATCACATGATGTAAGGACAAGATGCGAGTACCCATGTTCCTTCACAAGCTAAGATGAATAGGAATAAGAACTATTCAGTGGAAGTTAAGCTTAGAACCGAGTGGACAAGTGGCGATTACCCGTGTCCCATAATTATGTGCCAACATAGGATTGTCTAGATAGACATTAGCTAGTTGATCCACAATAGCTAGAAGTTCATGGTCCTTATCGTGGCAAGTAGGACACACCTTTTCGGTGTGGGGTAGACACCCGATTCCATGTTGCTAGCTCACATGGTCTTATCTGTCGGTTAAGGCTACTTCCCACAAACAAGTAAAGTTATGATTAACCAAGGTTTCTTCATGAAGTATCGTAAGTAAGTTTGAAGATGATATTCACTAGCATTGATCATGTTTCATGACTTATGTTTTCTAACCCTTTTTATAACATGTTTTAGCTTGATCATTGCATATTATGAAAATGTCCTATTTAGCATGATTTAAATGTTTATATGCATGGCTATCATACTTGGTACATTATTTTGTACTAACGCATACTCTTGCCTATATTTTCACAAATGTAGGGTCCGACAGTCAGGGTTCTTAGTTTCGCGGCTAGCGGTTGACTTGAGAGATTCTGAGCTTCGGTGAGTCCTCATGCTTCGAGAATGGATTTTCATTATTTTCAGTCTTCTTTCTTATTTTCAGTTTTGAACATGATGCATGGGCTAGGCCCAATTTTATTCTATTGTACTACATGGCTATTGAGACAATGTGTCTAGACTTCCGCTTTACTTTTATAAAAAACTTTTGGGACTTGAATTGTATTTCTTTATTTCTTTTGTTCTATGTCTTATGTTATGAATTCTACGTGGCTTGTATGCGGCCACTCGGGGTCATTTATGCCATGTTATATCTAGGGTGTACCCCTGGATCGTGACAAAGTTGTTAACTCTTATGAAACACCTTGTGTAGACATTTTTGTAGATCTAATTGATATATGGATTTAATTGAGGACAAGCAAAAAGATAAATAGCGGGTGTTGATGAGTCAGATATTTTTGACTCAGGTTAGACTTCTAGTTAACCAAATCATGTCCTCCATGCTTTTTATGTCCTTTCTGATGTGAAATGTTTCCATTTCAGCTTTGAGAGCTCAAGGACAAAATGAGGAGAAACGAATGTGAAAAGAAGTCATTTTTTTGGAAAAGGAAAGAAAATAGAAAAGTTTAAGCTCGCCAAAGTAATTGGGCGAGTCGTCAACCAAATATAATCTCATCAAAAAATTTAGAAAGTTCTACTCAAAAGTTAAAGTCAATTCGTTAAGAGGAATCAACAAATGGCAACTCATTGATCGGTTCGCCGAGCTCAAGCCAGCTCGCCCAAAAATTCAGATAACTCAGAACCTATATCAAGTCAACTCGGCGAGATCTTAGACAAAACAATGACTCACACACTAGGTCGGCGAACTCCAATGGACTCACGAAAATAAGATCATAACTTGAAGGCTTGGAGTAAAGCTGAAAATCAATTGGGCGATAAAGTGAAGCACTCAGTGACTCACTGAATGCGTCATCAAGCCCCACCCACTTAGCCGAAGTGATTTCGAAGTGATATTTTTCCAACTTTTTTGAAAGTATCAAATGATTTTGATGTGAGAGAAACATAAATTTCATTATTCTGAATATTCTCTGTACTTTGAAGCTTCTAAAGCTGTTTGAGATTTTTCTAACAAGCAGTTTGGAAATTGGGATTTTATTTGGGTGGATTCACATTGAAGATTGAAGCACTTCTAGTTTTGATAGAGAACAATTATTTCGGTAAAACTCTTTTAATTTCTAGTATATGTGGCTAAAACTCTGAAGACTAATGGGTGTGGTATGTAATTGAATGCCTAATTACATTTTGTTTTTTCCTTATTGTTTGATTAAATATTGTTTTAAAATGAGGTCAGCTATTTCTTCATTTTTGCATGCATGTTTTGAGGTTTGCTAACTTTAATCAAGCTTAAGATTTTTAAAATTTCATGCGAAAGGTGTTTAGGGTGGAAGAACTAGGTTATAATTGATTGATTAAGTTTATACGCTAGCCTTGCTTGAAAAAGAGGTCTAAACTAAGGTGTTAGATTTGTTTTGAATGTGATACATATCGGGGTTTGATAAAACTGACCTGAAATACAATAGTTGATTGATAAATATCTATTATGCTTATTAATATAGACTACCAATTGATATTTAACTGTTTTGACCTATACAATTACCCCCGATATGAAATTGGTGTTCAATTATGCATACTCCTAAGATACCCTTCTTACTTGATAAATCTCTTTGTTCTCCACTTATCATAACAACTTGTTAAACATCTCATTATTGATCCTCTATAATCTATAAAAATTACATTTATGTTTAAATCGATTAATCAAACATACGAATATTTAGTATGTGAGTTCACTTTCTGAGATGAACTCCTTGTTACCATTTCTTGTGGGATTCAACCCAACTCCTCAACTTCGATTCTTTCATTATCCTAATCAAAGGGTGAGCTACTACCTCTGGTCATCCGTAGATTCATCTTTATTTCTTACTCCCTCAGTTTATACTTAGAGTCTTACTTCTTTTGTTTTTGGGGTTGCATCCCTGTATTCTAGATTATGTAGAGTTTTGGTACATGACTTATAGGTCCTAGGGGGTTTTCTGTGAATTCTTATTTAACCGACTTTTGAGTATGAAAAATTGTTATAATTTATGAAAACTACTTTCATTGTTTATTGATTGTTTAGTGGAGATGTAGGTTCTCAAATTTGAGGTTTAGTATGGGTGTCACTCACAGTGGGTTAGTGCATGACATTTATTCTACATTGTTTATATTGTAACTAAGTTAATAAAGAAATATGATTCACCTACGGGGTTGATGGATCCCTTAAGGCCTAAATTGAATTTTTTTTATTATGACATGCGCTTTTCCTAATTTGTCAAAAGGGTACATGAAATTATGTTTTGTCGTCCCCTTTATCACCATTTTCACTAACCTTAAAATAGAAAAAAATATTTATGTGTATTCATTGCGAAGTAAATATTGATATGCAAGGTAGGTAGCTACCCTTTTTAGCTTCTCTATGTATAATAGCAAATTTGGTTCACTTTTCTTCATCTTAGATTTTGATTTCTAGTTTTCTACCCACTAAATTTTTTTATTTACTCAGTTATTGCCTCCATAAGCCATCCCCATCATTGGATCCTTTTAGTTTCTATATATAGTCAGACATCTTTTAATTTTTAACATTTTCTTCCTCCTCCTCCCTCCCCCCACTTTTTTTAGCAGTTAATTAGATATAATTATATATATATCTAAAATGGGGGATGATAATTGGGATTTAAGTGCGGTGGTAAGAAGCTGTAATATTAATAGGCCTAATAATAGTGTAGCTCCTAACATAAAAATTGATACTTCTGAAAATGATGATTGACATTCTTTTGATAGACTTGTAGATGCTGATATGAATAGTTATAATAGCTTAAATGAAATTTTCTCTATAGATTGTTCACATGCTCACAAGAATAAATTAAGATTACAATGTCATAATCATGAACCAAAATGGTAACCGACAGATGTTCTTAAATCCCATTTAATAAGCTCAATTTAGCCAACCGATTTCTTTTCCTCCATCACCAATAACAACAACGTGTGTTCCACAAACAACTACAACCCCACAAAAAACTATTGATTTACAACAACATCTCAAATAAGAGCTAACGTTTATCCTACTTTTACTTTTCCCATAAGGTCTCTTTTAGATGAAACTAGAAAAAGCTAACTACTTTAACTGTCATGTTTTAAGTGTGTGTGTGTTTATATTATTGATTTTAGCACTTTTGATTTGAAAGCAGGACAAATCAATCTATAATAATTATCCATGAATTGTTGCAAGAGGAACTCAATGATTGACATGACCTGATTCCTTGAGTCATGATGACACCTACTATGACCCACCTGTAGGTAAGACAACATATAACCCTGAACGAAAAGTAATGAGTATAAGATTAGAATAAAAATGAAATTAAACTATACCACTAAAACAAAAAGAAGTGGAAGCAAACCAAAAACTATATAAAAATGATCCCTCCCAGAACCTGGAATTCACATGTACAAAGCTATCTAAAATAAGAGTACAGTCCCAAAAGCGTACCAAAAGCAAGCTCTCTCAAAAAATAAAAAACTAGCTAAATATGTACAAAAGGAGACAGGCCAATCTAGGATGTCAAATGCTCACTCATCATACCGATAACCACATCCGGAGAACTCTCTTGTTCACCTCGGGTCTAAAGTGCATAGAAGAGGTTTTGCTTAGGAGCATTGGAACCCAAACAACTAGGAGTAGCTTGCTTGCCCTCTCTTCCCTTAGCCGTAAGAATTGGGAAATCCCTCATTTTGTGACAACTTTTACCACAACCATAACAACCATCCGTGCCAGCTAGACACCTACCATCATTCTTCCTTCCACACTTAGTGCAATTAGACCTAGGTAATGAAGATCCACTACCATTACCTCCTTGAGGCTTAGGGTTAGACACCCTATCTTAGTTGAACTTAGGAGGAGTATTGGAGGAACCTTGACAGGAAAACCTTTATCAAAATCTAGGACGACCTTATCTATCGGACCTTGTGTTAGAGAAGTTACCATTACCGGTCTATGCCCTTTTTACCTCTCTAGATCTTTCATTGAGTTTCTCCTCCTCAATTTGTTGTGCATGCACCATAAGATGAGATATGTCCATATCATGAATGAGCATTGTGGTTCGGCACTCTTTAACCACCATTTCGGACACACCTGATACAAACTTACTCATCTTAGCTCTTGAATCGACAATCATTGATGGAGCATACATACACAATTGAGTGAACTTTAGAGCATATTCTCTCACAGTCATACCCCCTTGTCGAAGGTCAATGAACTCTAGCACCTTAGCTTCCCTCATCTCAAGGGAAAAGAACCTATCAAGAAACGCAGCCTTAAACTTTTCCCAATCAAGAGGACCCGCATCTTCTGGTTTTCCTTCTTTCCATTGGTTATACCATACTTGAGCCAAACCTTTCAATTGATAAGCGGCCAACTCCACCTTTTCCAACGGCGTAACTCCCATGATCATGAAAACCTTATAGACTTCATCGATAAACTCTTGAGGATCTTCCTCAACTTTAGAACGATGAAACTCTGGAGGATTCATCCTTGTGAAGTCCCTAACTCTTGAAGACACCGAATTCACATTTGAGCTTCTAGGAACCACAACCTCCGTATTGGCTTGGGCCGCTACCGCTTGAGCCAACACTTGAAAAGCAGCCCTAAACTCCACATTAGACATTTGATCGGCCAAGGGATCGACCTGAACTTGAGGAGGTTGGGGAGGAGATGTTCCGCATTCTCCCTCACATTCCTTGTAGCATAAGCTCTTATAGTAGTCATATCCTTAAGAACATAAGATAAGGATTAGGAGAGAGACCTTATAGAGTTAAACTTTATCGCATGACTTAAGAGTAATGAAAGAAGTGGAGTTTCCTACTCATATTGTAGCCTCTCATTCATAAATGTGGCGCGCTTCACACTCATGAACAAGACTCTCTAGAAGTGTCTTATGAAACATCCTAGGACAATTATAAAACTTATGCTTTGATACCAAGTTTATCACGACCCAGGGGTACCCCCTAGATGCGGAAGATAGACTCATTCTTGGATGGCATGATTGTGCTTCTAATAAACCCAAACCAGTACCTCGCTGTCACATTTAGATCTTTATTCTCTATGGGCACTCCGGCCTCAATCCACCTAGGAGTACCGTCAGAAAGGAGAGGATCCGGCCAACTTATCATGTCCTCCAATGTCGTTCTCTTGATCATACTCTGATATTCATCTGCGATGTCACGAATGCATCCCAAGGCGGCATTTATGTCGTAACTATCACACTTCACCTTCTTCCCCCAAACAATCACTGAATCTACTGGTTTGAAGGTGCCGGCTTTCCTCTTCCCTTGTGGAGTCAACTCTTTGTAGGTGGAGTAGAACTTCTGAACCCAATTAGGAATGTAGGGTCCCCAGGGCTTAGTGAAGATATCAAAATTGTGAGACTTTAGGGTGCGCCATATTTCCGGATACCTGTCTACCACACCATCTGTGGACAACCTCTTTTGCTCAATGATGGTCCTCTATCCCTCGACCTTTAGTCTGTTGAGAGACCGGGGAGGAGGACCCTGTACAGATGGTGTTGGGACCACAGTCTGAACTGAAGCTGGAGGAGGAGGATGAGCCGAAGGCACCCGGATCCTAGACGGATGATGAATCCTCTTTGAACGCATTTCTGCTCTACGGGCAAGAAGAAGTTGGCCATCCTCAGGTTCAGAGACGGAGTCCTGAGAATTTTGGGGTTCTCCCTCACTTTCTTATGAAGAAAGGTGAGTCGCGTAGACTCCCTCACTATCGGAGCTGACCTGTGGTGATTCAACTACGGGAGCCTTGCCCTTTCCTTTCCCTTTTACTCCCTTGGTAGGGAGTTTAGATATTTTCGCCTTGGAAGCAGCTGCGTCCACATCTATTACGACTCCTCTTGCCCGCTTGTGGGGCGGCATGTTTGTTCCTAATACTTTGGGTCTAGCAATATCTTCAAACCACATCGAAAAATGTTAGAAATAATTCAAGAAAATTGAAGAAATCAAGTGCAGAAAGACTCGCCGAACCAGTCGCCGAGTCACTTAGGCGAGCCAGATCGGGCTCGCCGAAAGGATTAGCTAACAAATTTTCCAGAATGAAGGCAGGTGGGCGATGTTCAGGGCCCTTCAGCGAATCACCGAGCTTAGAGTAGCCCGCCTTATATTACAGTGCATTTTAAGGGTTAGGGGCGCAGAAAGGGTGATCTAAGGAACCTTTTGGTGATTCGCCGAGTATACTCGACGAGCTCAGGCTTCACACCGAAAGTTACATACTCAATTAAGCCAAATCAATAAATAAAGGGGCGATCAAAGGGAGACATTGGTTAACCACCGAACCATTCAGCGAGCTAGACGCAGCTCGTCAAACGGCCCAACGTGCTAATTTTCAATTCCATTTCCCAAAATCAAGCCCGCAGCCCCCGAAATCCAAATCAAACACACAAATCATGCAATTAGAGATAGACCCATACGACCCATGCCTTTGGGGTACTCAGACTTCCCCTGATTTGGCCAAACTTGGCCAAACTTTGCCATTTGACGAGTTTCGTCCTTAGGAATGGCGTCAAATGCTCCATCATCAGACAAATTACGTCATTTGGCACAACTCGGGGCTACTTATACATCACCCAACTAGACCCAATGCAATACAAATGCTACCCAACAATTTATAACCAAATTAATCACAAAAAACACGGGAAATCCTCCTTTTAAGCATTTAGGCACAAGTTCAAACAATATACGGCAAATCCGACACATAAAACACAGTTAAAATAGTTATCCAACACACAACAATACAAAATTATTGATTGCATTTGATTCTTACCGCTAAACTAAAGTACAAAATTATTGATTGCATTTGATTCTTACCGCTAAACTAAAGTACGGGGTTCGGTAAACCAGCCTGTATGCCGAATTGAGAATATTTTAAAGCTAGGCGGCAAAGTATTCCAATTCCGAGCAAGAGATTACACAAGAAAAAGCAAATAAAATAACAAAAATACGGAATATCTAAAGTTCGGGTGAGAGTGTACGGGGTTAGAAATGAGAGAATATGAAAGATTTTGAAATTTTAAACCATTTGGCCTTTTAAAACCTTTCAGATCGTGGCTCTTTCGGCGGAGTAAGTCGTCCACACCGAACCACTTGGCGATGCGCCGAGTAGTTATTTACCTCGCTGAGTTTTACAGGACCTTCAGTTAATTTGGGGGTCCAAATGGTGGACTAAAATGGGCTCACCGACCGGTTCGGCGAGTCACCGATTAAGTAGTTGGCCCACCTAGTTTCACAGACTACCACCTAAGGTTTTGTGGGTCCAACGGCGGTCCAAGTGGGGCTCGCCAACCTCTTCGGTGGGTCGCCGACTGGACTTTTTGCTCGCCAAACTGCTTCTTTTCCTACACACTTCACTTTTCAACCTGCAATATCAACACCCGTTATTCAAAAATCAAAAACCAAAACATTAAAAACTTGGGTTTCCTTCCAAGAAGAGCCTTAGTTAACGTCGTGGCACGACGATGATACCAAATCGAGCTTCATTTTTAGGGTTTGCCATTGTGTCACTAGGCAACCCCCCTTGTTGTGTTGGATTCAAATGTGAAAAAATTTGACCCATTTAGGTCTCCAGCTGCTTAATAGAGACTGAGTGAGCGGTCAATGTCTGATTGAGAGTCGAGACATCCTCTTTCATCTCTTTCAACACTTTTTCGGACCCTTCAATATTGTTGAGAATGCGTGAGAGCATTCTTCTGTCTGGCCACCCTCAGAATCTTTAGGCTTTTGATGCTCATGGGGAGGAACATACCTATCCTTCTCCCCCTCTCTTTCCTTCCAAGTGGCATTACGATCACGCCATTCTCTGTCACGGTCTCTCAAGTCCTAATCTCTATTCCATCCTTGATTTCCACCCGGTCTTGGGCAGTTTGCACGATAACCTCCTCCTTGATTGGCTAGAAAGTTCACTTCCTCATTGTACGGCGCTTCAAATTGTGCTTCATCGGGGTTCACTCCACCAACACCCACAACATTAACACTCCTTGCGCCATCACCCATGACATTTTTAGGAAAGATATCCAGCTGGGTCATCATTTTCGCCATGTTTTGGTCTCTCACTTGATCCTTTTCGATCTGCTCTTTTTTCATTTTATAAGTAAAAGGAGAGCCCTGGACTTCTCGAGTATACCATGCTCTGTTGATCTTGGTCATGCAATCAAGGAGTTGGGACACTATTGCATCAGGCTGTTGCATTATACCACCTGGAGAAACTTGATCAGCCACTCCTTTGTTTACCAAATCAAGGCTTCTATAGAAATATTGAAGCAGCACATTATCTGGAAGTCCATGAGTTGGGTACTGAAGCACCAGCTTCTTAAATTTCAGCCATGTCTCATGGATTGGCTCACCTTCTAAGCGTTTGAAAGCTTGGATACCATACCTTAGAGTCATCATCTTCGATGAGGGAAAGAATCTCACTTGAAATGTTGTGGTTAGCTCATCCCATGAGGTAATGGAGTCCCTCGGTAACTCAGCCAATCATTTAGTAGCTTCACCCAACAAAGAGAACGGAAACAACTTGAGACGGACCGATTCTTGCGATATGTTCTTAAATGAGAACGTCCCACAAACATCCACGAAGTTCCTAATATGCTCATTGGGATCCTCATGAGCCAGCCCCCCAAACAATCCTATCAATTGTAGGAGCTGAAGCATTGTGTTTGTAATGTGAAAAACAGTGTTTCCTTCAGCCGGAGGTAAACGAATGGCACCAACACCACTCAATTGGTTTGGGTCATTGACATCATTGAGATTCCCAATGTCATCTTGGTGGCCCACTTGGCTACCATTACTTCCATTAACGCTCATCTCCTCCTCTGTTTAACACAAGCAGCACAAAACCAAAAACTAAAATAAGCAGATTCAATTATAACTACGAAGATCACAATTCAACTTCAATAAAAGAATTTTTAAACAACACGACTCCCCGGCAGCGGCGCCATTTTGATTAACGTTTCAAGCACACCTCATCCAATTCTAGGTTGAGACTCTTTCCAAGAAAGACTCTCAATCTAAAATTGTACAACAATACAAAGTCTCCGACTTGAAATTCTCTTTTGAGGATTTTAGAGTCTTGCCATTTCTTCATTTTCTCCTTGTAGAGAGTTGAGCTTTCATAAGCTCTAAACTGAATTCCTCCATCTCATTCAGCTGGTCGACTCTCTCTTTCGAAGCATTTGCCCAATCCACATTTAATGCATTTAATGCTCAAAGTGCTTTGTGTTCAAGTTCAATTGGTAGGTGACAAGACTTCCCAAAAACCAGCTGATATGGGGACATGCCAAATTGGTGTCTTGTAAGCGGTATGATACGCCCAAAGAGCATCATCTAGCTTTCGAGACCAATCAGTCCTATTTGCATTCACGGTCTTTGCTAAGATACTCTTAATCTCTCGGTTCGAAACTTCCACTTGGCCACTCGTTTGGGGATGATATGGTGTCGCCACTTTATGTTTCACGCCGTATTTACTCAATGCAGAAGCAAACAGTCGGTTACAGAAATGCGACCCTCCATCACTAATGATAGCCCGAGGAGTGCCAAATCATGCAAAGATGTAGCGCTTTAAAAATTGAACAACGCTCTTCCCTTAAGTGTTAGGTACTGCCACCGCTTCCACCCATTTAGAAACATAATCCACAGCCCCCAAAATATACATGTTACCAAATGAGTTCACGAATAATGGCCCCATGAAATCTATTCCCCAGACATCGAATAACTCAACTTCAAAAATAGGCTGAAGAGGTAACTCATTCCTTCTAGACACCCCACCTTGTTTTTGGCAATGCATATATTTCTTGACAAAATCATGAGCATCATTGTAGAGGGATGGCCAGTAGTACCCACTTTGAAGAATTTTAACTGTTGTGCTCACACCGCTATGATTAACGTATCAACTACACCTCATCCGATACTAGGCGTTGATGATAGTTAAGTAGTATAAATCTAACAAGAGAGTTGAGGTCGATCCCACAGGGAGCAGTCTTATTTTGAATTCAAGTATGAAGTTAAAATAGTGATTTTCGTAGCTGAAGGAATAGATATTATCGGAAACTATTAGTAAAATTAGAAGGGTGACATCAATGTTAGGGTAAGGGGTTTTAGATCAGAAAGCTATCTCAATAATCAATTAAGAGAGATCAAATAGGAGAAAGGTGCTTGGGGGATTGACCAGTCAATTTCTAAACTCAACTCAATGGGTGTTAATTGATAACCAAATGTACTAAATCTTCATCGGTAAGATGAACTTTAGATGAGGTATTTTTCTCTCGAACAACTACCTCGTTTCATTTGAGTTCACTCGAACCTCAATGCTATGCAACCAATTCACAACCTTACTACATCCACTCTCTCGAGTTGAATACATAGAATGAATCTTAGGATTCACTCTTTCGAGCTGAACCCACAATGACCCAATAACTACGAGGGCCAACTTATCACCTTAGTTTTACACTTCTCTCTCAAGGAAGCATAAAATACTAAATCATACTGAAATAACATACAATAGAGCAATAAAACCATAGCAACAAGTCAGACCCACTTCAAATTAGTACTAAAATTGATAATGACTAACACCCATCAAGCCAAATTCAGCAATCAATCACATTGTCAAACCCTCAAGAATGGGGTTTTAGTTATTCAACATAAAAGAAGAAAATCTAATACCTACTACAAGTTCCATAGCTGGGTGTTGATTTCAAAGTCTTAAAATGAATAAAATCTTTTCCTATTACAACACCCACTTCAAATTTCTCAAGAAAAATCACTTCCAAATAACAAGAATTGTGTTTTTGTTCTCTCTATTTTTTTTCTACTGTGGCTGAATTCCTTTCTCTCTCTTTCAAATATCAATTTATACAGATCTGAGATGTGGCTTTTTGGGGTTGATCAGCAAGGGAAGTCGGGCTTTGCCGACCAATCGGCGACTCGCCGATCATCCTTGTCCATCGCCTTCTTTCTTCACATTTTCGTCCATCATGCACTGAAACTTTAGGCGGTCTACATCGGGATCGCTGATCACTTCGGCGATCCGCCCTTTAGTCCCTTTGCTCGCGAATTCAACTTCATCTTCGTCACGTTTAGTACATTCGGCGGTACAATCAAGTTTCGCCGATCAGTTCGGCGATCCGCCGATATGGATCTCGGTTTGCCTAACTTTCTCTCATTTCAGGCACTGTGTACTGTAAATTTAGGCGAGCTGGGGGAAACTCGGCGATTCACCGAGTGCTCTTGGCGATCATCAGGTTTGCTTTTCTTCCCTTCTTTGACTTGTTTTGTTCCTTTTTGCTTGTTAGTGTCCTTGCTTTGCTCCTCAATCCACATACCTGAAAGTCAAGGTTTATACATAAGTTCATAGCATAAATTAACATTTTAGGACACTAAAATTAACAAAACTAAGCCCCAAATGAGTCCAAATCTAGGACTCATCAACACCCCCAACTTAAACTTTTGATTGTCGTCAAGTAAAACTCAAGATCAGTAGTTTTCAAAAAGGATGTCTCAAATAGTGTTGCATAAGACTCAACCTGAACGCACACGACAAGGTTCAACTTACTCATGCAATGATCAATTGTGCACTCAAAGATTCAAATTGTGACTCACCATTATCAAAGATACTCAACTTCACAATACTTGCTTCAAATGCAAGTTCAAGTTCAACAAAGGTATTTAAATGCCCTCACAACAAAGATGATTCTATAGTTGCACACAATTTCTCAACAATTTTAAAGTTCCGGAATCACATACAAATCTCACACTCACAAGGATGAACACATGCATGACTTCACCCATAGGTTTGCCCTTATTTCCAATCAATATTTGTTTCAGCTCACTCAAGATCACAATGGTCTTTTCACGGCTTGTAACGGGGCTGAGTGTCAAGGTATGGTCATTTAGGCTTAGTGGCTTCTACTTTCATGAAGTATGGTTTGAACATCAGTTTCCTCTTTTTCTTTAACATTTCAAATATGCTCGCAATCCACCACATTATTCAACTTCATATGAACTATTGGATACCCCATTTCTTTTGCAATTTCTACCACTTTATTTCACAACTTTTTCATTCTTTTTTTTTTGCTTCTTTTCTCCTTTTTTTTTTACATGGAGGGGTTCCATCTTTTTCAAACCATTACTCAAAGAGGGATTTCTCACATTTCTTGACTTTCCTTCTCTTTTCACCACACCCCCAACTTGGGGTTTTGGCCTAAGTTGGCTATTCAAACAAACCACTCTTCATGAAAGTTATGGGTGAAGGGATAAAGAGGGATCACAATTGTTCAAGTTTCTTCCAAGAAAAAAAAGTGTAAGGTTCAAAATGTGCCAAGCAAGGTTCACTCATCTCACAAGGTTGGCCATAAAAGACGTAAATTGTCAAATTGTTTTAACTCTTCAAAATTGTTGCCTACGATCATTTGAAGTGCTTGCATCACTCAATCAACTGAACTAACGGGGAAAATTCTTGGTTTCATTACACACAATGTTCAAAGTAATCTCATCACACAAGGCATTGGCACCAATATCAAATAAGACTCCACACTTTCTAGCTAGTGTGCAATGTTCATCACAAGAGACTCAATTGACAACCGGCTAGTCACAATGAGATGCTAAAAGTTCACATATTGCCTATGTAACTTCGTTTGCCTCATTGTAGCCGTACATTTATTTTGTTCAATGAAGAGCAGTATCCAAGTCATCGGTATTGACCACAACCAATACTTGAAACTGTAAAGGAAAGTGAGGGAGCGCGAGGTAATAACAAACCACCGCCCAACAAAAAGTAACCAGCATTGTCCTCAACGTGATCGAAGAACAAAACAAAACTCACAGTAAACAGAAGGCAATAGAAATAAAATAAAATAGAAACAAACTAGAAGCACCAGTACTAAATGAAACAGAGTAGGGTTAGAAGAAATCTTCACTAGGTGTCCATTTGGTGAAGAGTTGTGGTGATCGCCGAACCAATCGGCAAAATGCCAAGTTGACTGCAACTCGCCAAAAATTTCAGTATGTAACCACTCCATCTTGGGGAAAGAAGGAGAACAGAGGCTAGACCACCGAGTAGCAACGGCGGATCGCCAAGTAGATCTGGAACCTCACCTAAAGTTCCAGGACTCCGTCCTGTTGGGGTCGGTGCAAAGGGCGGAGAAAATCAGGTCCGCCAAGTCATTTCGGTGAATCGCCGAGTGGTGTAAATGTGTCGCCCAAAATTCCAGTATCTCAGCCCCCTGTTGTTGTCACAAAGGCCAGCAAATGTGCGATCGCCGAATCCACTCGGCGCATCGCAGAATGAGTCTTTGCATTGCATAATCACCCGCACCTGCACATTCAGCACACATTATTCAAAACTGCTAACGATTGGGTTGCCTCCCAAGAAGTGCCTTATTTAACGTCGTGGCACGACATGGAAATGCTTTCACGCATCTTCCAAATACACCAATTCAATCAAAGAAATCTCTTGGCATTCCCCCAAAATACAATTTCAAGCGTTGCTCAATCACCTTGAAGGCTGGACCTTCCTTATCCTCAACTTCAATGGCCCCATTGTTGAATACGCGAGTCACTTTAAAAGGACCGGACCATTTTGACTTGAGCTTTCCTGGAAAGAGTCTCAATCTAGAATTGTACAACAACACAAAGTCTCCGACTTTAAATTCTCTCTTGAGGATTTTAGGGTCATGCCATTTCTTCATTTTCTCCTTGTAGAGAGCTGAGCTTTGATAAGCCCTAAAACTGAATTCCTCCATCTCATTCAGCTGGTCGACTCTCTCTTTTGAAGAATTTGCCTAATCCAGATTTAATTCCTTTAATGCCCAAAGTGCTTTGTGTTCAAGTTCAATTGGTAGGTGACAAGACTTTCCAAAAACTAGTTGATATGGGGACATGCCAATTGGTGTCTTGTAAGCGGTGTGATACTCCCAAAGAGCATCATCTAACTTTCGAGACCAATCAGTCCTATTTGCATTCACAGTCTTCGCCAAGATACTCTTAATCTCTCGGTTTGAAACTTCCACTTGGACACTCGTTTGGGGATGATATGTTGTCGCCACTTTATGTTTCACGCCTTATTTACTCAATGCAGATGCAAACAGACGGTTACAGAAATGCGACCCTCCATCACTAATGATAGCCCGAGGAGTGCCAAATCTTGCAAAGATGTAGCGTTTTAAAAATTGAACAACGCTCTTCCCTTCATTGTTAGGTAGTGCCACCGCTTCCACCCATTTAGAAACATAATCCACAGCCACCAAAATATACTTGTTACCAAATGAGCTCACGAATGGCCCCATCAAATCTATTCCCCGGACATCGAATAACTCAACTTCCAAAATAGGCTGAAGAGGTAACTCATTCCTTCTAGACACCCCACCTTGTTTTTGGCATTGCATACATTTCTTGAAAAACTCATGAGCATCTTTGTAGAGGGATGGCCAGTAGTACCCACTTTGAAGAATTTTAGCGGCAGTGTGCATATCGATATGATGACCCCTAACCGGTGAAGCATGACAAGCATAGATAATTTTATTGAACTCCTCTTCAGGTACACATCGCCTAATGATATGATCTGCACATTCTCTAAATAAATATGGCTCATCCCAAAAGTATTTCTTGACAGCAAACAAGAACCTCTTTTTTTGGTAGAAGTTCAGATCTTCCGGCATCAGTCCACATACCACATGGTTAGCAAAATCATCATACCAAGGAACTTGTTTGAAAGTGACCGAGAATACCTGCTCCTCGGGAAATAAATCATTGATATCTACCTCCATCTCTTCATTTTCCTTGCCTTCTAACCTGGATAGATGGTCAGCCACCTAATTTTCACACCCCCTTCTATCCTTGACTTCAAAGTCAAATTCTTGCAATAATAATACCCACCTTATCAATCTTGGCTTGGCGTCTTTCTTCGCCATCAAATAACGTAAAGCTGCATGATCAGTGTGAACAACCACTTTGGTGCCTAACAAATATGCCCAAAATTTTCTTAGTCCACTTAGGCGGGCTGGGGGCAACTCGGCGATTCGCCGAGTGCTCTAGGCGATCATCTGGTTTGCTTTTCTTCCCTTCATTGGCTTGTTTTGTTCCTTTTTGCTTGTTAATGTCCTTGCTTTTCTCCCCAATCCACATACCTAAAAGCCAAGGTTTATTTTTCATTTCATAGCATAAATTAACATTTTAGGACACTAAAATTATCAAAACTAAGCCCCAAATGAGTCCAACTCTAGAACTCATCAGTAACATGGCGTATAGAACCCCGAAGGGCTCCATACAAGCTACTTATATCTCATAACATAAGAAATAGAAAAATAAGAATAAAACAATAGTCAGAATCCAAAACATTTTATAAAATGAAAAGCGGAAGTGTAAACTCTTGTCTCATCATAGCCATCTAATACAATAGAATGAAATTGGACCTAGCCCATACATCATGTCCAAAAGAGAAATACATAAAAGAAAGTGAAAATAATAAAGTCCGTCCTTGAATCATCAGGACTCACCAAAGATCGGGAATCAATCAAATCACATACAAGCCACGAAACTGAGCACTGTGAATATCGGACCCTACATTTGGGAAAAATGTAGTAGTATGCGTTAGTACAAAACAATGTACCAAGTATGATAGCTATGAATAAAACATTTAAAACGTGCTAAAATGAACATTTCATTTCATGACATGCAAATTGACCAAGTTAAACATCATATGAAAGAGTTATAAAAATATAAGTCATAAATCATGGTCAATGCAAGCTAACTTCATCTTTAAAACCATTGAACTCATATGTGATACTCCTTGAATAACCTTACTTCATTATTATTTGTGAGCAAATTAGCCTTAACCTACATTGAGACCATGTGAGCTACAACATGGAATCCGGTGTCTACCCCACACCGAAAAGGGGTGTCCTACTTGCCGAAGGTAGAACCTTGTACTTCTAGCTTTAATGGATCCACTAGCTAATCAACCTATGTGGGCACATTGTTATGGGATAAGGAGATTGCTACTAGAAACCCAGCCTCTTCTACGAGAGAGCTTCAATCTCTTGAGATTGCTATGGAAACCCAGCCTCTACTACGGGAGAGCTTCCATCTCACTATCAATATCCACTCAGAACTAAGCATAAATTCCTACAAAATTTTCATTTTTTACTTGACTTCATTACTCATGAAAAGGTGCCCTTGGACAACCAATTCAAGATGGTTTCATTAAGATAGCTCCTTGCCTTTGATTCAATTAGGTGAGAAAGCCTTTCAACCTAAGAATCCTTTCTATGTGATAAAACCTTTCACATCATGTTAGTATTTTTTTTAGTGAGAATGTCCTTTCACAACAGAACATCATCATTGGTACTTTACTCTCAAAGCATCCTTAAAATATTTGCATAGATTTCATAAACAACGCATAAGTCCATAATTTACCTCCATGAGGTCAAAACCGAATTTCAATCATGAATTCTTAGAAAACATGGGATAGATATGGAATTCATCATAACTTCATGTAAAACTAGTAATACATGCTCAATTTCATAAAACTCTTCCTTGCAGATCAAAATCCCACAACATATAGTTCGTAACTTGAAAACATTGGGATCACACGGGTTCATAGGGGAGTTCATCATAAAAGCATTACAATTTATCAATTCATGCATAGAATATCATAATTATATCATTTAAATCAATAATGATAAGGATCCATGGTAATTGAAGAAAACCCTAACTCAATTAGGGAATTCTAATCTTTGAAATTGAGAAATTTGGGAACTCCGTGGATTAAAGGAATCTATGGATGAAAACTATCATACCTTGACTCCAATTGCTATCCTTCAATGGAGGAATTGGAACCTTAGCTTGAAACCCTAGGTGAATCCTTCTTCTTCTTATTCAAGTTTCTAGGGAGAGAATATGTGGGATGATTTTTTAGTTTTCTTTTAGAGTCTTTAGAGAATGGGTCTTTATTTGGGGAAATTTGAGAGTATGAGACTTATATAGGTTTTTAGATGAAGGGTAAAATGACGTAGTATCGAATTAAAAGAAATGTGAAAAGACAGAAAGGACAGGACACTAACTTATTAACGAAGACACTGCACACTGAGGCTCACCTAAGGGCACTTGGCGACTCGCCAAGTGGGCCCTTGGCTCACCCAATTTTATAGTAAGCCATCCAAGAAGGCAGACCACTTTGGCGATGGTGAGGAACTTTTGGCAAAGCACTGACTGTAACGACGAGCCCGACATGGCTCGCCTAAAATAACAGAATTGTGGTCCATGGGGACAAAGCCAAAAGGCGAAGAGGGTCCATTTGGCGGATTGCCAAGTAGTCTTGGCGGATCGCCTAGTAGACTACAAAGTGGGTATTTTCCCTTTTCTAAATCCAGGTTGTTACATAAATGCCTCATGAACTCAAAAACATTACAACAACAATGTAAATAATGATAGACTCTTCGACCTTTAAACTATCTATGAAGCCTCTACTATTACAGAAGGATTATTGGGACAAGACCCACGACATCCTAATAAACTGAAAATAAAAATTGAACCCTCCGTAAGTAAGGAGGCTCACCATAGCTAACTGGAACTGCAAGTGGTATCAACGAAGCTTCTGTTGATGACCCTGAATACCTGTATCTGCATCATAAAAGATGCAGGCTAAATGGCGTAAGTACATGGAATGTACGAGCATGTATGGGAAATTTTAAAGCATAAACATAAGCTTGAACTGATATAAAAGAAACATACCTCTTCTCAAACTCCCCTCAAGAATAGGATTCTCAACTCAAGGATAAGATACTCAAGGGTACTCAACTCAAGATACTGAACTCAAGATACTCAAGGATAAAGCAACAATAAAAGATGCAATATATGGAAAGCTTTAAACTAATAGATAAAACTCAATCTTATGTAAAAATACAATAATAACTCAATTGTATGTAAAAATACAATAATAACTCTTATTTGGGATATTCTCTAACTGACAACCATCACTATGAGCTATGTGATGATACAGTATTTTGCTCACGCTTCCAGAACTATCTTATACCTTGTCGGAGTATAAGCCATCCTCATCTGAGTGGATCCACTAAGCTATGCTTAAAAAGCAATAAGAAATCATCTAAAAAGTATGACCCTTTCTATCCACGTTGGCTACATGGTTTATGAGAACTTTGAGTTATCTAAACTCATCCATATATCGGTGCTCAATACTACACCCAAAATATAACTTAGCTCATATGTTTAAAAACATTTCCTCATCCTCAAACTTTGAGATTATTACTCAAAAGATTTCTCTTAAAAGAGATAGTACTCAAACTTCTCATGAACTCATTTGCAAATCTATGTTTCTCCTCATTTAAAATGTAAAAACATTTTACTCTTGGGAATACTTAGTTCCCATATATTCATTTTGAAAAAATTAAACTCAACTCCCCTCATCCTCATACTCAAGTACTCAAGTCATAAAACATATTATAAATAATTGTAAAAGACTTCTCAAAAATAGGGTTCATGCCGAATTATGGACGTGAACGACTCAATTCAAGGGTTTTCAATAACCATATATCAAACTCAATACTGGAAACTCAATAGTTTCAGAACTCAAGGACTCAATGATACTACTCATCCCACGAATGCTCGACTCATAGGGTTCATGCAGAATTATGGGCATGACCGACTCAACTCAAGGACCTCCATGTATAACATATAGTAATCCATAATTATGAAATATAGTTTGAAAAAGGATTAGGAACTCAATACTCAAGAACTTAGAACTCGAAGATAATACTCCTCTCAAAGATACTCAATTTATGGAGTTCATGCAGAATTAAGGACATGAACAACTCGACTCAAGGGTCTCAATGAAAATATAGAACTCAGGGTACAAATCTTCTCAGTATAATATTTACTTCCTCAAATCTTAGCTCAAATCGATAGTTGATCTCAAGGGATTCATAATTTAACTCAAAGACTTTCTTGAACTCTACTCTTAACTCTTTCTTGAATTTGAATTATCAATTCAAGAGTTATGAATCATGATATGAAGGATCTTGTGATGATTAAATGTTTTTTAGAGTAGTTAGAATAAAAAGAGAGTAAACGTACACTTTAAAAGAACTTAGACGGAGCAACTGACAGAAAAAGTGTGGGGGCAGGCGACCCTGGCATACTACTGGTGCGGGGCACCAGGCCGTGAACTTTAGAGACTCAAATGTGTCACACTGTTGGCACGCCGCCCTACCCCTTGGCGCATCGAGGGCGCGCCGCCCCTAGCCCCTTCCCAGAACATTCCGACAAATTTTCTTCTTTGATTTTTTGCCCTATTTCTCCTAGAATCGAATGGTTTCTTTCCAAATCACTTAGATTCGAATAACCAACATCAGTACACAAAAATCTACTCGAAAACAACCCTCAAACTCCTAACATTCATCTCAAGAACTTATCAAACTCATCATTAACGATTTAAGAACAAAACTCTAAGAAACTCATCAAGAACTCAAGTCATTCAACCTCAACAATGAAATTACGGATTTAAAATCACATGATTGGCGTGTGGGTGAACGAACCCAACACTATGAGACCTTATATACCTTGAAGAATCACATTCTTAGTGGAAATCCTCAAAGTTTCACAAGAATCTTTATCGTTATTCCTTTTCTCCTCTTTTTCTCTTCTTGAACTTCTTTCTAAAACCCTAAGCGTATTTAGGAATTGTGAAAACTGATCTAAGTCAGTTTAGACCGCTAAAATATTATAAAAAATGTGTTAGGCTAGGGGGGTAAGGAAAAGACCAAAATACCCCTACTTAATTCGGGTAAATTTCCTTAACTGGACAAGTTGACTTCAAATGGGCATCTTTCTCTCATCCGAACTCAAAATTTAGCAAACTCGGTGGCGTTGAAAAAGGACTCAAATATCTTTCATTTGATACCTTATGGGTCTCCTAACTCATCCTGTGCTAAATGTTATGGTTGTTTGAAGTTGACCCAAATCTTAGAAGAACTTACAAATGGCTTGAATGAATTCTCGGTAAAATCTAGCGACCTTAACACTTAAGAAAATTTAAATTCCTCGGTAAAATCTTACTCACAACGAAGAATGGCTCGAGTCTTAGCTCAAAAGTTTTTCGGGTATTACACTTACCTTCGTGCTTCTTTCAACACCTAGCACAAGTAGACATAGACAATGAAGATCCACAACCATTTCCTCCTTGGGGATTAGGGTTAGTCACCCTATCTATGTTTAACATAGATGGAGCATTGAAGGAACGTTGGCCGAATTTTTTTTGCCGGAACTTAGAACGACAATGTCCATCGGACATTAAATATGTGAAGTTAATGTAACACCCCAGATTCAAAACGAGGCCAATAGCAGCATTTCAGCAGGTTGCAGGTGCCACCCACGGTGATCAACCACGGACCGTGGTTGGGACCACGGGCCATAGATGGATCTGTGGTTGGATACCTCATGATCACGCTGGCCTGGTCCACGACTAGACCCATGGACCGTAGGTCCATCGACAGTCAGTGGTCCAAGGGTCCGTCGTTGGCCCACAACTCTCTGACACCAAACGATGGTTGAACAGGACGGACCGTAGGTCCATCCACGGTCCGTCGGTCATGGGTCAGGGGCTAGCAGTTATTTCAGGGACAGTTGGGTCTTTTCCGGTTCTAATTAAATCAAAGTGTTCTCATTTTTCCTAAGTCTAGGACACCTATATAAGCATTTATAACCCCCAAAACCCCTTATTCAAGTCATTCTCGCAAATCACTCAAAAGAATTCTCAAAACTCCTCTCAAATATTCTCTCTCTAGAACTAGAAGAAGAAGAAGAAGGAAGTTGGAGCTAGGGTTCAAGGAGAAAGGTTCTTCATACTAAATTCATTGGGCTTCATTGTTAAGGCATGGTAGTCTTAATCCATGGATAGAATTCATCCATGGAGTCCCATCAAAATATCAATTTTAAAGAAAGAAATCCCCAAAAGTTAGGTTTGATTCCAAAGTCATGGGTTCCTTTCAAAATTAATT
>JAJONR010007912.1:0-26088 GCA_029582245.1 Solanum etuberosum
TTTGCCAAACAATTATTTTTTCAACAAAAGTGCATTTTTTAAAAATAAATGTTTCTGGCCTCCCAATAGCAATGTCAAACAGACTCTACGATCCGAGCCTACACCCTGGACGTGGCCGACACTCGAGAACCGTTGCTGGCCCCCAAACGAACCCTCATCCTGGCTGACTACAAGCGGAAGACTAACTCATGCTTACACAATCATCAAATTGAAAGAAATGCTAAATCAACAATATAATAAATCTCAAAACTCTATGAATATACTGAGTATGAAACATAAGTTTTAAATAAAACATCTGAAACTGAAAAACTCTCCAAAACTGTCTATCTATGAAGCCTCTACTATACAAAGATGAGTGTTGGGACAAGACTCACGACTCCTCAAAAGAACTACTACCATCAACTCATAAAACTGGAGTCCTCCAGAAGATAAGAGGTCTTACTCCCTTTTTCAAGTTCTAATACAAAGATGCCTTTAAATTATTTTTAATTTTTTTTTTATTACCGACATACATTCAATATTCAATTTGATATTTATAAAGTTCAATTACAATAATTTGATAATCATTAATTAAAAATACATATAAAATATAAATTTCTTGAAAATTTTCAATCCAATATAATTATTATACTTCAACATGATAAATTTCGATACAATCTAATAATTCGATTTTTGATAATTTTATACCCATCCCTTCCCAATATAAAATACGATTTTTGATAATAGTATAATGTAGAAACCCATTTATTAGTCATTGCTTCCCGAATAGTCAATCCCTTTAATTACGTTATCTTAAGAAAATTCCTTGAATTTCTTCGCCTCTACACTAATTATTGTAATTTTCTAGAAAAAGTTGGACTGGCCAAGACTTTATAGTAGATTTTTTTTTTTTTAAATAAAGAAAAAGGAGTAAATTAATGACCTTAAGAAACAAGAAACTACTTGGAGACCAAACTCATTAATGGACCATTGACCATAAAATAAATCCAAGTCAACATTTTGATTGTACATAAAAATAATCATTAATGAGTTTTCTTAATTTGACGCAAAAAATAATATATTTTTATTATGTTGTCCTCTTTGACACGATTATTTTGTGATTTCTTATTCAAATACCTATATTAGAATCTGATTAATTTAAATTTGTGTGGTATAGAATCCTATTTGAAAAATAGCGTTTCATATTAAATTATTTTTCATATTGAAGATTTCAATCTGAATCCTTTGATTAAAGAACGAGCAACTCCATCAACTAATCATGTTCTTCGATGTCTTTGACCGAATTCTATTCGATACTCCCATCATTTTATTTTACGTATCTTGTTTTAACTAGACACCAAACATTAAAAAAGTATTTATTTGTTGAACTTTATAATCTAAAAATTTAAATTATATGCTGTGAATTTGTAAAGTTACTATAACTTAAAAACACTTGAAATAAGCCAATTCAAACAATTTTTTAAAAAAAGGTAAATTAATTTTATGAATTTCCTTTAATCTTATTTCTTATATAAATCAAATAAAAAACTAAAATTAACGAATATTGCCAAAAAATTTTTTATAAAAAAAATAGTGTATGAAATAACTAAAAGGGAGATAAGAATATTGTATATATCATATTATAACAAGAAAATATATTCCGTCTGTCTTATTTTATGTGGTACTTTTTGGCTTATTTTTGATCGTAAATTTTTCATAAATCTTTTAAACATTTTAAATTATTAATTATTGTGACTCATAATACTTTTTACCTATTGTATAAATATATAAATTTTATTTTAATTTATGATTTAAAAAAAATAAAAATATCACGTAAATTGAAACAATAATAAAAATTCAAATCGGTTTGACAATTGACATAAACCACAAAACCATAAATACATACAACAAAAAAGTTGTTCATGTTGATTTTGACCAATTTTGTGACGCGCTTCTCTTCTTCCTCTCTAAAATCTCCTTCTTTTTTTTTTTCATTCAAAGAAACACTTTGAATTTATTTTTTTCTGTTAAAATATGAAGACATCTTTGAAGAAATTGCGAGGATTGGCTACTCTTAGACATGAAAGAAAAGAACGAAGGCTTCGCCAACCTTCCGATGAGCTTGCTATGGCTGCTCAGGTTTTTTTTTGAATTTTTTGATTTTTTTTTCTTGATTTGGTTGTGGGTGTTGGGTAATATGATACAAGATGCAATTTTTTTTTATGAAAATGAAAAAAGAGGATTAATTTAGACAACCCCAATTGGTTTTCTTGGGTAATGATGTGGGTTTGGAGAGAAATGAATGAAGATGGAGGATTTTAGAGGGATGGGGGTGAGAGGGGGGGAGGATTTTTACGGTATGGGTTGTAAATCAGACAGTAACTCTTTGAGCTTAGTGGGTTCTGAATAGATTATTTTAACACAAATGAAGGGTTTGAGCCAAAGTTATTGGGTTCTGTTGAATCTGTATCTACTATTCTGGCTGTGATCCTGAGGTCTGTGCAACTAGTTTGGGAGTGAGTTACAGTTGATTGATTGATTAATTGTTGGTTGGATGTCATAAGAATGTTGATTAATTGTTGATGTGCTTAGGTATTTTATTCTAATTGAGACGTCATTTGGAAAACGTACTTCAGTACTTCATGATTAGGATTCAGATTTATGCTATATGGATACGTCTGTTCCAACACAAAGTGCATTCGTTCCGTTTGCCTAGGCCTTAGTGGAGAGGCAACTGTGGATTAGTCGAAGTGGGTTCAGGTTGGCTTAGACATCACCATTATTGAAAAGATGTCTGTCATGACTTTGCTTCTCCGTAGTATTTTATGTGAACATGGTCTTTCTTAGAGGGTTTATGTTCTCTTCTAGGTAATATAAGACTCTGCTAATTGAAAAGAAATGTTCCCTTTTGATCGCATTAAAAAAAATCAATCTTGAGCACTGGTATAGCGAAAAGTGTTTCCATGTTACTAATCCAGCTTAAAACAAGGTTTTCGTTGTATTAATCTAAGGGGTGTGAACTTGGTATAGGGCCTATACTTGTAGTTAGCCCCCAAGAAATTGTGAATCAATGTTCATCATCATGCTGCAGCATTGTGAACTGTTTTAGCGGATACTATAAGGAAATGCTGTTTGTTGTAGACAATGCCGGGGATGTTGATAAAAATTTCATACTCTACCACTTGGGGTCTCCTTCAAAATGCCAGCACTGGTTGTAGGTGATTTGATTCAGGAATCAACTATGAATATAGGTTTTCCTAATTAGCTGTTCTAATCTTCACTTAATTTATATATGGAATTATAGATGAGAGTTCCTTATAGATATTCTTCACTTAATTTATCTATAGATGTATAAATGAGAGTTATCAGAAGTATTTTGTCAATTTTTCTGGTTAAAGTTTATTACAGCTTGGTCTTTGACAGTTGCTTTCACCTCTCCTAGGATATGCAAGAAATGAAAGATTGCTACGATAGGTTACTTTCTGCAGCAGCTGCAACTGCAAATGGGGCATATGGTAATTTACTGCCATTTACTTCACTGTACCTTCTGAAATATGTGTTTTCTTTTGAAGCTACTTTACAATATGATAGTATCTGCCTTTCATCTTCTAAGAGTAGCTTCAACTTGTAAATACTTTTACTAATAAAGAATTCCTTAAGGGCCACTCGGCACATCGTTTGGAACTCGCATAAATATTTGAGAATAATTCATGGGCTAGAAGCATACTTATATCTACCTACTTTTCACTTACTTAAATGCCCCAGATAATAATGGTTGTAAACTTAAAACACTCTAGCAGAGACTATGTTTCATTTTGCATCTGTAATATGTTCGAGCATTAAGATCCAGTGGGACACATTGGTGACTTTATGTTTCTTCTCAGGGCTCCTTGAAGTGCTATTGCTCATTCAGCCAAATAGAAAAGAGTTATTGGTTAACAAGGTTACTTATCAAAACAAAAGAAATGTAGTTATTAGTTAACATAGGCCTTTAATGAATCAAATAGGGAAGCAAAAGCATTAGCTACTAAGTTGAAAACTTGAATGGTTAACGAGGTACTGCAAGGACATGCATGTCCTGAAAATTTATGAAATGACTTAAGCAGATGGAAGCGTAACTAAATGCGGTTTTATCCATCAAATCAATCTACTTTCTAGTTTTGCTTGTTTGAACTTTCCAAAAATGGAATAGTTTGCTAATTATACTTGGAAGCTTGAACTTATATTTTATTCTTTGAAGTGTCAAAAGAAAGCCAAATAGTTTTAAGAAGCTCTGTTTCTGTGTACTTCAATCAATTATCACATTAACATTATAATGTGTCATACAGGTTGACCAATAAACAATGACGTACTGGTTAAACATAATATCCATATTTATTGTACCTTAGTATGCATGCAGATATATTAATTAGCAGGGATTATTCCTCAGCTTTCATCTTTGTTTCTTACTAGTTGGATTCGTACTTCTGGAGAACTTTTTGTGCAAGTTATATTTAATTGAGATAGTCTATTTTCAGAATTTTCCGAATCGTTGCGAGAAATGGGAGATTGTCTTCTTGAGAAAACGGCATTGAATGATGACGAAGAAAGCGGTCAGTATGAAGCATTACTATGTTTAGTTGATTAATTATTGACCATGTTGACTTTTTTTTTTTTTTTCAATAAGTCCGATCAACTAAATATTTAAGTTGTAGAGAGGAGACACTTTTATTTAGTTGTTTTAGGGATACAATCACCTGCGTTTCTAATGCTTTTTCTTGAGCCAAGCATTTTGAAATTTCTCTGTATTATGGGTGTTAGTGTAATCTGAGCCTAGATTTATTGCCTGCTTCGAAATCATGTTGAATTGTTTGAATTGCCTCATTTGAAGAATAATCTATTAGACTGGGGCTTTTATTTATTTATTAGATCTACAGCATTAATAAATACTTAATCTAACAAAAGCAAAAGGATCCCAGAGAAAAGATCTATGATGTCCGTTCTGTTGAAGGTTCTCATTTCATGATAGATCTTATAAGTTCCTCAATCGAAAGAAATGGATTATTCTAATAGTGGTTTCCTTTGTTCTTCAATCATAATGTGCACATCTTTGGATTGTTAAAACTCATTATATTTTTATTTTATATGACATTGCTAAGAGATCAGCTACAATTTTCCTTATCTTTTTTATTTTTCAATTTGATTGTTAAAATTGAACTGGTTTCTATATGAACAGGTAAGGTGTTACTAATGCTAGGTAAACTGCAGTTTCAGCTTCAGAGACTTGTAGATAACTATGTGAGTGCTAAAAGTTCAATGTGAATTATTTCCAAGTTCTTGAAAATACCCTGTTTTGATGAGTGTTTATGTTCTCTTTTCAGCGCTCTCATATTATTCAGACTATCTCAGTCCCCTCAGAATCCCTTATCAATGAACTGCGCGTAGTTGAGGTTAGTCATTTGGATAAAGCAACTCTAGCTATGGACTACACCCGCTGATGGTTTTCTTGGGGTAGAATTAGTAGGAGGAAAGATGATTGCACTTTGGGAGATGTAATAGTGTAATAAATATAACTTATATTTTGCTCGTCATACTTCAGGTACCTCTTTCATGGAAATTTTATTTTACTAGATTAACACAATCAAATTTTGTGTAAAACTTTTGCCACTTATTAAGTCATCTACTTTTTTTTTTGATAACCAAGAAGTCACGCAGTGAGCACATAGTCATCTACTTTGATTACGCTCTTACTGTAATATGAAGACCTACTAATCTGATATTTACTAAAATTGACAAGGCTAAATAGTTTGTCATTTTGTCGTTCCATTTTATAGTAGATAGTAAGTACTGGGATTAGGGTTCCACTTAGAAACATAGTTTATGTGTTGACAATAGATATTGTTTCTTTGCTTGCATTTTTTTTTTATGCTTAAGCATTTGACGTTTTCTTTCTTCTTTGTGAAGGAAATGAAGATGCAATGTGACGACAAGAGGTAAAACTAAATTACTTCTAATCATTTGTGTAGCTTTTCTCTATGTGAGTGTCCTCTCACTCTCTCTTCTTTGCCAGAGAAGTGTATGAGAAGATGATGCAAAAACACAGAGATAAAGGCAGGGTAAAAGGAACTAAAGGAGAACATATTTCTTCTCATCAGCTGCAAGTAGCTTATGAAGACTATGATGAGGGGGCTGATGTTTTTGTATTCCGTATGAAGTCCCTCAGGCAAGGACAATCCCGCAGCCTTTTAACACAGGCATCTCGACACCATGCTGCTCAGGTTTTTTTTTCCGTTGATGTTAATGAAATCCCTTACATTTCTTAGTGAACCAAAGTGTATGCTACTACGCTTGCACCATATTTAGGGTGGTTGATCATGAGCTTTGGCTTGTTTTTCAAACCAGTTATCTTTCTTCAAGAAAGCCCTCAAGTACCTGGAGGAGATTGAGCCACATGTCAAATTGGTGACGGAGCTGCATCATATTGATTACCACTTCCGTGGGCTTGAAGAAGATGATGGAGTTAATGCTGGCAATGACGATGAAAACAGTTCCGAGGATGACTCTGATGATGGATCTGAATCGCTTGATGATGGTGAACTGAGCTTTGACTATGGACAGAATGACCAGGTTTATACATCAGCCCATTCAATGGAGGTAAAGCTTTTCTCCTTCTTTTTTTTTTCTTTCTGGAATTTATATGGAAATTCATGAATACTATCTGCTTAAATATTATCCTCATTTAGTAATTTGCCGTTCGTTAGTTACTATAACAATTCATTCACCGAGCAATATTTTCACTGATCAAGTGGTTGTTAACAATATGACATTTCTGCAGTTGGATAAGGTGGATGTTGCAGTTCCTGATGTTGCTTCGAAGGGTGCATCAAAGGTATTATACATTATCTTCACTGACCTCCTTTAGCAGTTGAAAAGCTTTCTTTGGAGCCCTACATTGTGTTTGTGAATGTAGTCTCTTTCATCTTTATCATAAAAATGAATTGAGGCTTTTATTTTTTTTGATAGAAACAAAATATGAATTCATTTTTTCTTAGTTTGATTTGTTATGGTTTCTCCTTTCACATGAGATTGCTGAAGCCAACCTGTCACCATCTGGAGATTGATATAATATTTTCTTCTGTTGGGTTGTATAGGAAAATCTCAGTAAGAGTCATGGTGGGAGCAGTTTTTCCTTCTTCAGGGATGTCAACAGCACTAAATCAGCACCACTTTTGTCTGGGAGGAAACCAGATCCTGCTGAGGGTGCCGCACGAATGACTTCGTCACTCTCAAACAAGTTTCAACCATATGTTCTACCCACACCAGTGGAGGCGAAGATTCCAGAATCAGTAAAATCGCATAACATAGACCCTCAAACAAAGCGAACTAGCCAGACTACTAGTGTAGTTCAGAAGTGGCATTCCTCCCCTTTGGATCAGTTCAAATATGAAAAGCTTGTGGCAGGTGATAAGTTCTCTGGACCTATCACTGTGAATACACAATCAGTTCCCACAGAGAGCAAAAATAATGCAAGTACTGGTTGGTTGCCCCCTCCACTGTCAGAAGGCCTCTCATCTGGACAACGTGATTTGTTCAATGCCAAAAAGGTCAAGAGACAAGCCTTTTCTGGTCCATTGACGGCAAAGCCATGGCCAAAAAAGCCCATTGTTTCTTCTGGTAGTCCAATTGCCTCATCTGGATACCCTCTGCATTTTTCTCTGCCTTTCTTGCATACTTCAACGCCTGAACCTTCATCGACCCCTAAATTATCTTCACGTACTTCTCTCATGTCATCACCTAAAATAAGTGAGCTACACGAACTACCTAGACCACCAGCTAAAGTAACCTCTACAAGACCCTTACGTCCGGTTACTCGTTCAGGACCTTTGGTCTCAAAAGTTCAGGATTTTTCTCCTACAAATAAAGCAGCAGTATCTTCAGCTGCTTCTACCCTACCAACACCTCCAGCTCTTCCTCGTAGTTACTCTATACCATCTCGGGGTCAGATAGAAACATCACTTTATGTTTCTAAGCCACTGGAAGATATGGCTTCATCACCTCCTTTAACACCAATAGCCTTGGTGAAGGACCACCATACTTCCTCTGCTTCGTAGCCTCCAAACTAGCTAGTCAAATTAAAGGTGTAACTAAGAGAGCCACCAGGGATTTTTCTGGCTTTTCAAAGGAGCTTAATCATTCTTCTATCAGTGCAATCCAGTTAGGGTGAAAGGCAGCATTTTGCTAGGGTATCCTATATGTACAGGTTAAGTCTTCTGTTGCTTCTGATATATGGTGGCATTTTTGTTCTTACCGTTAAGTATGTCTGTTTGCTTTTCTCATGAGATGCAGCCGTCTTCACCTTGCAACTGTTTATAGCTTGTATGAGACCACAATAAGTGGCTTAGACAGCTGTTTTGAAATCTTCTCTGTAAATATCTTACAAGTAACCTATCAAGATGGAGAAAGGGATTATCAAGAAGGGAGAATATGAAATTCTAGTAATAATATGTTTTCGTTTTCTTCTTGGTAAAGTTGTAACAGATGTGGATAATTACAGTTTAACTGACATATGCTAATAACTTTAGTGGGAGAACTGGAACATTTCAAAGTTCAAACTTTATTTTTGCTCAATGCAACACAAGTGAGCTCTGTTCAAGCATATTAGATTGATTTAATCTTTACTTCAGAAAGAGGATGCTGAGAAAAAAAACTATGCATCAATGAGATAGTTGTATATTATAAGTTGCTGAGTATTTGTTGTGTGATATGCTGATTCCCTGACCTCAGACTCCAGAGGCTACAAGGCCACAAGGAAGTAGTCCTTTTGCATTGCATGTTTGTCACACACAGCTTATCCTGAGGGTCTCAGGCTTCTTCTGTGCAGGCCTTGCTAGCTTGCATGATGGGTTGTAAGGTGCTCGCTTATAGGCGAAAGGACGAATGTCCAATGAAGGCCTTTGCTATGGGTAAGAAAAAAAAGTATGTCAAGGTTATAAGTCGCTTAGTTGTATACTATGCAAAGGGTCAAGGCATCGGTACGGAGTCACGTCAGTTGTGGATAATGGGAGAAATGAGTGCGAGTGTTGATGGTTTGAGACATTTTGGGATTCATTCTTTGATCATTTTACGGATGTTTAGTATTGTTTTCTCCGGTAGATAATTGAATCTTATATAACCTTTTTTCTGACCTTAAGCCTCTGCATCTTTTTGCTCTAAACATGAAAGATTTGTGGACTATAATACACATTTGACAATCTATATAATTATTCTATAAGCACTATGAGTCTTTTAGTGGACATGAAACTCCCAAGTACTTATATCCCAAATCTTGCAATATATTGTTCTTTTTATGTTTTTCCGCACCTTCAAAATACACTTGACTTTTTGTCATATTAACCCTCAATTTCGAAGCTTTAGAAAACATGCTAAAGTTCTCCTTAAGTAGTATTGCTGACTTCACAAAACCCCTAGTGAACATGAGGAGATTATCAACAAAGCACAAATGAGTGATTTCTCATTTTCAACATTACGAAGATCAATGAAATCAAGATTCATTTTCAATTCAACTACACATTTGTTCAAGTAATTTTAAACTCGAAAACTTAGAATTCTCGACTCATTTTCGTTGGTCACAAGTCAAATTTATAGTGCTACGAGAATAACTATTATTTATCTGTAATTATAAATGTGATTCTAAAAGACATGTTATATATATAATTGGGAAAATAGCCAACCCCCCCCCCCCCCAATCTATTGTCTTAAACCTTCTTCTCTTTCTCTTCTCTTTCCTTTCTTGCTCCCTTTTTTCTTAGATCAAATTTAGGAATCCTTGAGTGAAATTTTCTTCATAAACCTTCAGTACATCAACTAAAAATTCATCATGGTTCTTGTTTAATAAAATAAAAGAATTTAAAAGGGTTGATTAATGGTAAAAAGATTTACCCTTTGATGTTGTTTGGTAGGATATGCAATGAATGGGCTGCATGGAAGCTTAGTGATGAACACAAAAGAGTGATAGTTTTCAATATTTGGAGGCTTCAAATTTGATTTTTCAAAGTGGGTTTTGAATTTTGGTTGAAATTATTGAGAGCTTAGCAACTTTAAAGATGAACGCGACGGTTCACGACGGAGGTAGATGACGATTGACGGCGCGATAGTTATGTACGGTGGTTGGGTCAGGATAATATAACTAAGAGAACTTATAAATTTCACTCAAGGGTTCCTAAATTTCTCCATTAATGACACTAAAATTTGATCCTCTTGTCTTTCAATTTCAATTTTGATTTTAAGCTATTGTCAAATTTTCACACTGATGAGAATATCAAATCCACCATTACAGTAGATCGATAAGATGAGGACAAACTTGGAAATTCGATACATAGTAGAAGGAAATCATAGAAAAATGTTGGTTCTGTTGCTTGGCCTGCCCTTCGTCCCCTCTCGATCGTGGGCACCACAGTTGAGATGATCAAAGAAGCTACTGACCACGCCAAGTTTTATTCCAAAATACATTAAAAGTCTAGTTAATGTATCCCAAAATTCTTCTTCCCATTCTTTCAAAAAAATTCTCAATTTTTGAATCAAATTTGTCAATAAATTGTACCGATACAACATGAACATGTCGATCTTGTTGAGACATTCCAAAATCTGAGAAAGTGAGGTATGAACGATACAAAAGTGATGGAATTGTTGTTGGTCTAAATATTGGTTTGTGAATCTCAAAGCAGCCATTGCAGTTGAATTAGAGATCGATAAGTTGAGGAAAAATTTGGAGATCTGATACATCGTTGAGGTGAAGAAACAAGAGTCTGAATTTTCAATGTATCTGTTATGCATTGATAAAACAAACAAAAAGGCTGAAGAGATGCATAACTTTGATGGATCATTCATACCTTTTATAATGTTGTGTAATCGTTTTTTGAATTTTGTTTCCGAGATGGATAATTGTGTATTTGTTCATGCAAGAGTAGAATGTTGTGTATCTGATACATTCTATCATGTATCAGCTATATGGTTCAGTAGATGTAATACTGTGTTCCATAAAATTGTGTATCTAACAAATAATTTGTGCAATTATGTTTGATAAAAAGTTGTATTAGATATTAGCATTGTTTAAAAGACAGAATGTTGTGTCCATGATTCATTATATTGTGTATCTAATACATGATTTAATATATGTATTAATGTGCTCCATATTTATTGTATCAGATAGATAGCTGCAAGATCTTCACTTTTTACCTCAAACTAAACAAACTTTTGATAATAACATTTATGTATCACCATTTATGAATATGATACATACTTGTGTGACACTTTAATATATCATGTAAGTTAATAAGTATCAGATGCATTGTTGTGTGTCAAGATTGCTATTATGCAATCATGACATGCTGTTATGTATTAATTTCTTAATCCTTTTCTTAGTTGTCTATCTATAATAGAAAAAGATAGTATCGACGGATACATGATAAATGATACATTTGGTAGGAGTTTTGTATCAAGTATCAAAACTAATTAAGGTTATATATCAAAACTAATATTTGAACATGACACACTGTGCATGATAAAATTGTAATGTGTTGTAGTGTTGAAACAAAGACATTATACATTAATTAAGAAATAAAATTAACTAGATACATTAAAAATCTAGTTAATGTATCTCAAACTATAACCGTAAGATAATTTAATAATTTGTACACAATACATTGTACATGATGAAATTGTAATGTATCATATGTTGAAACGAAGGCACTATACATTAATTTAAGAAACAAAAACAATTGGATACATTAAAAATCTGAACCCATATATATCAAAAAAAGATGAACAAGAAAAAATCAAAAATAAAATCAACAATCTGATCTGTTTCGACTTCTCCTTCTCAACATTCACTTTAAAAGACGAATGTACATCCACTTTTTTCTACATTCACTTTAGAAGACGAATGTACATCCTTCTTCTCCTTCTCCTTCTCAACATTCACTCTTGTATCTTTTTTTCACTGTTAACAATGGCGTCACACATGGATCTCGATCCAAAGTCCTTACTAGAGCCACCAATAAATCAAAATTTTCCGTCTTTTTGAGCGTTTTTTCCACAGTCAATTTAGAAGTCGAAGATGCATCCTTCTTCGACTAATTGGGTAAGCCCAATATTGAAATATGGACCTTCATCCATATATATCATCGATTTTTGAAGATGAAAAACTAAAAAAAAATGAATACTGAAGTTATGGAAATAGATCTACCTCTTGAATAACTTGAAATCATTAATTGGAAAGAGAAAAGATTTGAAATTCAAAAATGGAATAATGGGGTAACTGTGGAGAGATTTTGACGTGAAAAAGGGAGCAAAAAATCGTGGGATAAGTATTGATAGTGATGTATCCGAAAAAGTGAGAGAAATTGAGGAAAAGAGGGATTTATGTAATTTATCGAAACAATAGGGATTTTAAGAAAATAGGATAAAAAATGACGTGTAATTAGGTAATTTTCCCTTTTAAAAACCAAAAAACCAATATAAAGTAAAAAAAAATAGTTTTAAAATTAAAGTTTTAATTATTATTTTTACCTCTCACTCTCTCAAAGAGAGTGAACTGTATTTTCTTTACCACCTCAGCATTCTAGGGAGCAAATAATTCCACTTTAAAATAGTTTAAGGGGGTAATAGGACTTAGGTAGTGAATAAGTGTGTAATTGAGAATTGGGTAACAGATCAGAGGGGCTTTTGGCTATTTTCTCTATATAATTTGATGTAAACTTTGATTCTTCATTATCATTTTTCAAATATACAAGGTGAACCGAGCCAGCTACCGAGTTTACAACTGAAGATTTCTGTTTTCAAGCCATTTCCTATAGAATATATTTTAATGTCTTAAATATAAGGGCAATTTTTGCTTCATTTGGATTGATGTCTCAGCATTCTAGGGAGCAAATAATTCCACTTTAAAATAGTTTAAGGGGGTAATAGGACTTACATAGTGAATAAGTGTGTAGTTGAGAATTGGATAATAGATTAGGGGGGCTTTTGGCTATTTTCTCTATATAATTTGATGTAAACTTTGATTCTTCATTATTATTTTTCAAATCTACAAGGTGAACCGAGCCAGCTACCGAGTTCACAACTGAGGATTTCTATTTTCAAGCCATTTCCTATAGAAAATATTTTAATGTCTTAAATATAAGGGCAATTTTTGCTTCATTTGGATTGATGTTATCTTACATGTTTTGTACGCTTTTGTTTGCATAAGAGTTGATGATATGGTCCGTGCAAGTCTGTTTCTATTTTGTTTTATATATATTCATCAACTCACGCAAATTATAATAATAATTTAATATTTTTTAATTTTTTGTTGTAGTTTTTTTTATAATCTATCTATTTATAAAGTTACGTTCATTTAAATTAAATCATTCCTTAAAATTATGTTGCATCCAGGGCTAGCGGATGAGGTACGGAAAATATTTATTTCAAATGCAGATTACACTAAAAAAAATTGATGGTTCATTAGTGTTCTTGAAATAGACATATATTTAAGAGAAGAATAAAGAAATGAGAATTATGAATAATCAAAGAAGAACATGTTTCTTCAATCTGCAATTGAAGATATGAGGTTTAATACTTGCAAATTAATTTGTCGCCAACTTGATAAAGTTCAACTATTGAAGAACAAGAAAATATTGTCATTGTATCATATTGATGCTACCAATGTTTTCAAAATATGGTCATGACCACATTTTTTCGTTCTTCAGTCGTTGAGTTTTCTCAAGTTACAAACAAATTAGTTAGTAAGAACTAAGCTTAATTTCTTCAATTACTAATTGAAGACACATATTTTTCTTTAATTCTTCATCATTATCTAATTTATTTATTTTTCTCTTAAATACTTGTCCATTTCAGGAATACGAATGAATCGTAGAATTTTTTTGATGTAATCTATATGTGAAACAAATATTATTTGTACCTCACCTACTAGTCCTGCAAAAACATAATTTTTAAGAATCATTTAATTTATTAGGACATAACTTTGTATACGGAATGATTATAAAAAATATTACACAAAAAAAAATTAAAATAATAGATCATTATTTTTCATCTGCGCAAGCCTCAATGAGAATATTATAAAAAATAAATAGAAACCAACCTACATGGACCATATGATCAATCCTTATGCAAACAAAAATATACAAGAAATGTAAACAACATCTACCAAATGAAGCAATAATTGCACAAAACATATTAAGACTTTAAAATATTTTCTATGTTTGGAAATGACTCGAAAGCAAAAATCTCCAGTCATAGAGTCAGCAGCTGGATCAATTTTACCTTACAAATTTAAAAATAATACTATTTAAGGATCAATATTTAAATCAAATTATATATATATATATATCTTTACAAATAAATTGTCACGACCCAGACCGTCGTGATTGGCACCCACACTAACCCTCCGGTGGGAGAACCATTACTACAGCCCGACTAAACAACTATTACGAAAAACTAGGCATTTAAAGATACGGAAGCAAGTTTAAATGTCTAAAGAAATATAAAGTTCCCATAAACTCCGAAAGTTTAACAAGAACAACTACCAAAACTATTGTGGAAAACAACTCCTAGAACCTGAAAGTCATTGTACCAAAATTCTAAATTCAACAAGTCTAAGAAAAAGGGGTACAACCCCAACCAAACATAAGAAATATCTAACACTAGTCTGAGTCCGAAGAGAATGGAAAATGAAGGATCCATGGCAGCTTGAAAGAACTGGCTCACCCTCGAATTCGGTCTCGATCACTGATCTCCTAGCTGAGGTCTATCAGTAGCCGCCTGAAGATGCACTGTACTCAACAAAGAACGAGCAAGTATAGTATCAGTACACAACCACAGTGTACTGGTAGGATCACGTGGCTATTCCAGTAAGCGAACATAGGCAAGCAATCACAACACTGTAAACACACATATACATAATACATAAATCAGTTATCATTTCAAGAGCAACATACAGTTCCCAATATCAACGACAATAGACATGAATATAATAATCACAATGGTCCTCTCATGGAACCCACACTCAAACTGTTAGTGTGTCGGAACGTGACACCTGATCGAATATATGTGTCGGAACGTGACACCCGATCGAATATATGTGTCGGAACGTGATACCCGATCTAATATATGTGTCAGAATGTGACACCTGATCCAATATATGTGTCGGAACGTGACACCCGATCCAATATATGTGTCAGAACGTGACACCCGATCCATTCAGCACAACCACAGTCACAATCACACCCATAATGAACATTACTCATAATCATACAATCAAGTATTATGTTCATGGCATGTAATTGTTCATATACATATACTCGTTTGCATTAGATTTGATTTACATTCCTTATCCTCATACATGCATGCATACAATGAAGAAATTAACCGGCATACATCACACAAATAGGAAATCAAACCATCACCTACCTCGAAACCAAGCTTGAATCCTCCTAAGACACTTGAGCCTTCCCTTTCCAGATTCTTTCCCCTTGTTCTTGGTCTAACAACAATCAATTAACGCAATGATCAATAAACAAGGCCTAATTTACCCGGATAATAATCAATCTATCTATCCATGGCCAAACCCAAGATCCTAATGTTCAATTAGGGCTTTTCCCTCCATTAATTCCAGGACAAAACCTTCCCCTAATGATAATCCCCCAAGATTCTAAGTTCTACGGATCGAAAAATAGATTAGGGGAGTAATAATCTTACCTTTAGCGCTAGAAAACGTGGAAAACTGTCAAGAACTGCTCTGGGTCGTCTCTTAGTACTCAAGAACGAGGTTTTACAGAAAATAACGATTTTGGAGTTTTTTCCCGACTTAATTCGCGACTGGCCTGCCATAGCGGGACCCAACCCACCACAGCGGCCCCGCCATGGCGGCTTGCACGGAGACATAAAGTCAGAATTTGAGTTCCAAACTCCCATTTCATAACACACATTCAACCTTTGACGTTCAAAAGCTACCCGTTTACGCTAAGATCAGTTTCGAGAGTTTTACTCGCCCGAATTCGATTTCGTAAAGCCGTAAGGGCTCCCTAATGTCTTGGCTATCCACTTATGTGATCAAATTCATAATTAATTCTATCATTCATTACCAGATTTCCCTAGACCTCATCTGACTCAGATTTCATCCAAATCTGGACTAGGCTAGGAATTTTCAAGTCACTACTCAAAAGTTTTCTGGCCCAATTTCTTTTCCCATTGGAATTTCCATAATGACCGGAGCAAGTCGTTACAATAGTTACCAATTTATCCATCACTCGTCCCCGATTGATAAACTAGGAAACTGGCTAAAGTAAGAGTAGAGTAGTACCTGAATCACCGAACAACTGGGGATACTTGTCTCGCATGTCCTTCTCGGTTTTCCAAGTAGCTTCCTCAATCGGACGATGCTTCCATTGAACTTTCACGGACTTAATATCCTTATCCTTAGCTTTCGGAAATCACGGTCAAGAATTGCAATCGGTTCTTCCTCATACTGTAGGTCCTTGTCTAACAACACTAGTCCCATTTGATAATGTAATCCCCGTCCCCATGATACTTCTTCAACATGGATACATGAAACACTGGATGAACTCTAGATAAGCTAGGAGGTAAGGCTAACTTATAAGCCACTGGCCCTACACAGTTAAGGATCTCAAATGGTCCAATGTATCGAGGACTAAGTTTGCCCTTCTTGCCAAATCTCATCACCCCTTTTATGGGTGACACTTTAAGAAGAACTTGTTCACCGACCTGAAAGGCCATGTCTCTTACCTTAGGGTCCGCATACTTCTTCTGTCGACTTTAGGCTGCTAGAAGCTTAGCTTGGATGCTTGTTACCTTATCCTGAGCATCTTTCACCAAGTCACCCCTAAAGGTTTCATATCTCTAGCCTCAAACCATCCTATGGGTGATCTACATCCCCTCCCATAAAGTGCCTCGAACGGTGTCATGTCAACGCTGGAGTGGTAACTGTTATTATAGGAGAACTCACACAAGGGTAAGAACTTGTCCCAATGTCCTCCAAAGTCAATTACACATGCCCTCAACATGTCCTCTAACACTTGAATAGTCCTCTCTGACTGCCCGTCCTTCTGTGGATGGAAGGTTGTGCTAAAAGTGAGTTGAGTGCCCAACTCCTCATGCAATTTTCCCCAAAACTTGGATGTGAACTGCGTACCACGGTCCGAAATGATAGGAAGGGGAACTCCGTGCAGCCTCACTATCTCCTTCACATACACCTTAGCCAACTGTTGCGCATTATATTCTACTTTGACTGGAATGAAGTGGGTTGACTTAGTTAGTCTGTCAACCACTACCCAAATGGAGTCAAACTTTCCCAAGGTCTTAGGGAGACCAACCACGAAATCCATAGCTATCCTTTTCCACTTCCATTCCAGAATTGGCATTCGCTGAAGCAAACCTGTAGGCTTTTGGTGCTCATACTTTACCTGTTGACAATTGTGGCACTTAACCACAACCTTGGCTATGTCTTTCTTCATGCCAGGCCACCAATAAAGTCGTTTCAAATCTCGATACATCTTGGTCACACCCGAATAAATGGAATACCACGAACCATGGGATTCTGCCAATATCTTCTGAATCAAGTCATCCACTCGGGAAACACAAATTCTTCCTTTAAAACTAAGCACACCCCCCGCATCAAGAGTCGCATCTTGTGCCTTGCCAGACACTGTCTTCTTTCTGAGCTCATTCAAACTCTCATCCTCAAACTGTTTGGCCTTGATCTCCTCAATGAATGTAGGCCTAACCTCAATGCTAGCTAATACCCCACCTTTTTCTGAGATTCCCAACCGCATGAACTTAAACTCCAAGGTTTGAATTTCCTTGGCCAAAGCTCGCTTGGATACACCCAAGCAAGCTAGACTACCCATATTCACCGCCTTCCGGCTTAATGCGTCTGCCACCACGCTAGCCTTACCCGGATGATACTGGATGGTAAAATTGTAGTCCTTGAGTAACTCCATCCACCTTCGCTTTCTCAGATTCATGTTCTTCTGAGTGAATACATGTTGTAGACTACGGTGGTCAGTAAATACCTCACACTTGACACCATAAAGGTAATGCCGCCAGATCTTGAGGGCAAACACTACCGCTGCCAACTCCAAATCATGTGTAGGGTAGTTTCTCTCATGCACCTTCAGCTGCCGCGATGCATAAGCTATGACATTCTTATCCTGCATCAACACAACGCCCAAACCCGAATGTGAAGCATCACAATAAATAATGAAGTATTTACCTTCCACCGGCAGTGCTAGAATAGGTGTTGTGGTCAGAAGAGTCTTGAGCTCTTGAAAGCTCTCCTCACACTTTTCAGTCCATTCGAAAGACACCTCCTTATTGGTCAGCCTTGTCAGATGCGTGGCAATAGAAGCAAAGTTCTTCAAAAACTGACGATAGTAGCTGGCGAGCCCCACAAAACTCCTAATTTCAATCACAGAACTAGGCTGGACCCAATTCTTGACTGCTTCGATCTTTTGGGGATCGACCATTACCCCTTCCCTTGAAACCACATGCCCCAAAAAGGCAGCTGAAGTCAACTAGAACTCACATTTGGAAAAATTGGCATATAACTTTTGCCTCCCAAGGACACCCCAAACAATTCAAAGATGGTCGGCATGCTCTTCCTTACTCTTCGAATAAACCAAAATGTCATCAAATGGTTTGAACACACCATTCATCAAACTCATGGAAGTTGCAGGCGCATTGGTCAACCCAAACGACATCACTAAGAACTCATAGTGCCCATAGCGGGTCCTGAATGCCGTCTTTGGTACATCCTCAGGCCTAATCTTTAACTGATGGTAACAAGACCTTAGATCAATTTTAGAGAAAACTAATGCACCCTGCAACTGGTCAAAAAGATCATCTATTCGAGGCAACAGATACTTATTTCGAATGGTGACCTTATTCAACTGTCGATAATCTATGCACATCCTCATACTACCATCCTTCTTCTTAACAAACAAGACAGGAGCACCCCACGGGGAAACGTTAGGAAAGATGAAACCTTTATCCAAAAGATCCTGGATTTGAGCTTTAAGCTCTCTCAATTCTACCGGGGCCATTCGATAAGGAGGAATGGAGATGGGGCGAGTACCAGGTTCCAAGTCAATGCAGAAATCTATATCTCTATCCGAAGGCATACCATGCAAATCGGTAGGAAACACTTCCTTGAATTCAGACACTACAGGAATAGACTCAATAGAGGGAGACTCAACATCAACATCCCGAATATGAGCCAAAAACGCCAAACACCCCTGCCCCACCAGTTTTCTAGCCCGAATGTAAGATATGACCTTAGCTGGCTTAGGCTTGTACACACCCTTTCCCACTCTAACTTTTCCCTCCCCGGAATCTCTAGAGTTACAGACTTAGTATTACAATTAAGCACAACATAATAGGGGGACAACCAATTCATGCCTAAGATTATATCAAACTCAGTCATATCTAGAATAACCAAATCATCCCATGTTTGGAAACCCATAAACATAACAGGACAAGCACGATAAACATGGGTGACTATGACAGACTCTCCAACTGGGGTAGAAACATGGATGGGGGCATCAAGTACATCACAACCCGCATCAAATCCCAAGGCAAACTGAACTGACACATATGAAAAAGTAGAACCCGGATCAAACAACATATTAGCCATCCGGTCACAGACTAGAATAGTACTTGTGATCACTGCATCAGATGTCTCCACCTCGATCTTGCCTAGAAAGGCATAAAACTGAGTCCTGTCATCTTGACGGACAACCTCCTTGCGTGGCTGCGCTGCTCCTCTACCTGCATTACCATTTCCCTGACCTTCACGACCTCGATGATTCCCTCCTCACCCACCTTGTGGACGTCCTCTGCCATTATTACCATTGCCCGCAGGTGCCATTGCTCTAGTCTGCTGCTGCGCAGGGCCAAACATGCGCGGATTGAGTCAATCTCTCCTCATATGCCCAGGTTCTCCACAATTATAGAAACTACGATCAAAAGACGGCCTGCCGCTAGTCGAAGGCGCGACTCCCTGGCTATCCTGAATATAATTCTGCTGTGGAGTTCCTGAATAACCACCTGTAGAAGCGGGCAAGACTGACTGAATTGGTCGGGCTGCAAGTACCTGTAAAACCTCTAGAGTAGGAACCATGGAAGTTACCTGTGCTCTTGGGCTTCTTAGCCAGAGCTTTGGCCTGCCCATCACGTCGAACTCCTTCTACTTTCTTCACAAAGTCTGTCACCTCATTAAAACTTTTTCCTGCAGAAGTCATGTGAACAGACAATACTTGTAATTCAGGGTTCAATCCTTTGACAAATAGATGAATCCTCTCCTCCTTTGTAGTTACCAATTGTGTAGCATATCTAGACAATACATGGAGCTTAGCCTCATAAGCAGCTACAATCATACCACCCTGCTCCAAAGCCATGAACTCATCCTTTTTACGATCTCTCAAAGTCCGGGGCACATACTTTTCCAGAAATAGAGCATGAAACTGCGTCCAAGTGAGTGGGGGTAAAACTGACGATCTGCGTTCCACATAGGCCCTCCACCACTGTTTAGCCTCACCCTGAAGTTGGAAGGTCACGAACTCTACCTCATGCTGGTGTACAATACCTAACTTGTGAAGCCTCTCATAGCAATCCAAAATAAACTCATAGGCGTCCTCACTCTCAGAACCATGGAACACATGCGGCTTTAGCTTGAGAAACATAATCAGCATCTCATGCTCATTACTAGTCATCACATGACCCAATAGGGGATCGAAAAAGACATTAGTGTCTAATGCTCCACCCACCTTGGGGACCGTAACATCAATGGGGAGGTTGACTGGAGGCTGAGCTGCTTGCACTGTGGGAAGGACTCCAGGGCCGACCAACCCTTTCAGGAAAGACATGATCTGCTGGGCTAACACTGGGTCTAAGGGAGATATACCAGTAGCCTCCGCCTGTGCATCCCCCTCTAGTTCAACATCCTCTTCATTCTCGATCTCCACGTTCTCTTCTACCTCTTCGTGATGTGCAGGAGAGGCCTCATCTCTGGGAGCATTCTTAACTGGAGCTCCACCCCTAGCGGATGCTATCCTTCCTCGGCCTCTACCCCTGTCTCGACCGCGGCCTATTGCTGTGGGCTCCCCAGCTGGCTCATTGATGAGAGCTACGGGCCTGACGCTATTGTATCGCGTGTTTACCATCTGCGGACCGAGGAGTGAAAGAGATTAGATATCAATTTGGATCACCAGATACCAATTGGAATCAAGTCATAGCACGAAAGGAGAAGAATACAGAGAGATTTCCTAAAGTCTTGTAGCCTCTCGAAGAAAAGTACAGACGTCTCCGTACCGTTCCACAAGACTCTACTAGACTCATTTTGGTACAACGAGATCAACGAACCTAGGGATTTAATACCAACTTTGTCACGACCCAGACCGTCGTGATTGGCACCCGCACTAACCCTCCGATGGGAGAACCATTACTACAACCCGACTAAACAACTATTACGAAAAACTAGGCATTTAAAGATACGGAAGCAGGTTTAAATGTCTAAATAAATATGGAGTTCCCATAACCTTCGAAAGTTTAACAAAAACAACTACCAAAATTAATGCGAAAAACAACTCCTAGAACCTGAAAGTCATTGTACCAAAACTCTAAATTCAACAAGTCTAAGAAAAAGGGGTACAACCCCAACCAAACATAAGAAATATCTACCACTAGTCTGAGTCCGAAGAGAATGGAAAATAAAGGATCCATGGCAGCCTGAAAGAACTGGCTCACCCTCGAATTCGATCTCGATCACTGATCTCCAAGCTGAGGTCTATCAATAGCCGCTTGAAGATTCCCTGTACTCAACAAAGAACGAGCAAGTGCAGTATCAGTACACAACCACAGTGTACTGGTAGGATAACGCGGCTATTCGAGTAAGCGAACATATGCAAGCAATCACAACACCGTAAACACACATATACATAATACATAGATCAGTTGTCATTTCAAGAGCAACATACAGTTCCCAATATCAACAACATTAGACATGAATATAATAATCACACTGGTCCTCTCATGGAACCCATACCCAAACTGTTAGTGTGTCGGAACGCAACACCCGATCAAATATATGTGTCAGAACATGACACCCGATCTAATATATGTGTCAGAACGTGACACTCGATCAAATATATATGTTGGAATGTGACACTCGATTCAATATATGTGTCGGAATGTGACACCCGATCCAATATATGTGTCGGAACGTGACACCCGATCCATTCAGCACAACCACAGTCACAATCACACACATAATGAACATTACTCATAATCATACAATCAAGTATTAGGTTCATGACATGTAATTGTTCATATACAGATACTCGTTTGCATTAGATTTGATTTACATTCCTTATCCTCATACATACATGCATACAACGAAGCAATTAACCGGCATACATCACACAAACAGGAAATCAAACCATCACCTACCTCGAAACCAAGCTTGAATCCTCCTAAGACACTTGAGCCTTCCCTTTCTGGATTCTTTCCGCTTGTTCTTAGTCTAACAACAATCAATTAACGCAAGGATCAATAAACAAGGCCTAATTTACCCGAATAATAATCAATCTATCTAACCATGGCCAAACCCAAGATCCTAATGTTCAATTAGGGCTTTTTCCACTATTAATTCCAGGCCAAAACCCTCTCCCAATGATAATCACCCAAGATTCTAAGTTCTACGGATCGAAAATGGATTAGGGGAGTAATAATCTTACCTTTAGCGCCAGAAAACATGAAAAACTGTCAAGAACTGCTCTGGGTCGTCTCTTAGCTCTCAAGAACGAGGTTTTGCAGAAAATAATGATTCTGAGATTTTTTCCTGATTTAATTCGCGACTGGACCGCCACAGCGGGACCTAACCCGCCACAGCGGCCCCGCCCTGGCGGCTTGCACGGAGACAGAAAGTTGGAATTTGAGTTTCAAACTCCCATTTCATAACACACCTTCAACCCTTGACGTTCAAAAGCTACTCGTTCATGCTAAGATCAGTTTCGGGCGTTCTACTCGCCCGAATTCGATTCCGTAAAGCCGTACGGGTTCCCTAACGTCTTGACTATCCTCTCATGTGATCAAATTCATAATTAACTCTCTCATTTATTACCAGATTTTCCTAGACCTCACCTGACTCAGATTTCGTCCAAATCTGGACTAGGCTAGGAATTTCCAAGTCACTACTCAAAAGTTTTCTGGCCCAAATTTGTTCCCCATTGGCTTTTCCATAACGACGAGAACAGGTCGTTACACAAATTTATAATTATGATCAAATAGTATGCATTCTGATAGTACTAAAGATTTGACTTTGTAATCAGTGAAGTGAGTCAAAAATATTGAGATTACAAGTTTAAATCTCTCAAGTAGATAAAAATATTAAATAATTTCTTCAAAAATATTCGAACTTTAATAGAAATAATTATCAGTACTTATATTGGTGGGAGATAACAAATAGCCCATAAAATTAATCGAGGTACAAACAATCCCTCAAACACCACATTTCATCAAAAAAAAAAAAACTAAATAATATTAATATATTTCCACTCAAGTATGTAATCACTATATATAATCAAATTACTCATATACCCCCAATACCGAAATACTAAATTTTAAATAATAATATGCATTTTCACTCAAGAAGTAAATATTAGGGGAACATGAAGCTAATGTAGGCAACTAGATTTAGAGATCTAAATGTTTTTCTTAGAGTACTAGGGTTTTTAGTCAATTATTGATACTAATAAAGCCTATAATAAAATTATCAATAGAGAAGATAGATTTTTTGATTTCCGTTGCTTCCATTATAGATATCATTTTCTTCTTATTCAACTTGCAATTATTGTTGAAAATGTTCATTTTTCTACTCATGAAACAAAACAAAACAAAATAATAGTTAGATTAAAATAGTAGATAATCTCATGAAAATAACACATGCATACCGCAATATATTCAGAATATAAGTAGTATAAATATATTGAGAAAGTGAAACCTTACTTGAGATAGCGGTATGATAATGTAAAAAATATATTATGCTTCAAGTGATTAACAAAGAAAGTATGATTGGCTTTTATAGTAATATGTGATTGTGAACTTATTAATTGGTATACCAAATCCACAATAAATAGATATATTTTAGGATAAGAAATATTTTTAAAACGTGTGATAGACGTGTCATAAACTTATCTATCTAAAAGATTTTAGATCAATAAGTAGATATTTCTTAGGATAAGAATGATTCTTTAAAACATGTGAGAGACGTGTCATAAACTTATCTATTTAGAAGATTGTGAATATATCAATAAATAGATATCTTTTAGGATAAGATTAATTCTTGAAAACGTGTGATAGACGTGTCATAAACTTATATTTCTAGAAGATTGTGGATCAAGAAGTAAATATACATATTTTAGGATAAAATTAATGTATGATAAGAATGATTCTTGAATATGTAATAGATGTGTCATAAATTTATCAATCTAGAATATTATGGATCATTAGTATAATTGCAGATTAATATTACTTATATTATATTTTATATATAAATGTTTTTGACACTATATTCTAAATTAATTATCAGACTTTTGAATTGCATGAATAAAACGTTTTGGTTTACCTCTTGGTAAGTTGTACCAGGTGTTAATTATTACAGTTCAACTGACATGCTAATAACTTTTAGTGGGGTAACTGGAACATTTCAAAGTTCAAACTTAATGCAATACAAGTGAGTTGTTCAAGCATATTGAAAACAAATACATAGATTGATTAAATCTACACTTCAGAAGGAGGATGCTAACAAAAAGGTGAGTGGTGAGCGAGACTAGAAGAGGGAGGAGAGAGGCGAGCGAGATCGATCCGAGAGAGAGGAGAGAGGTGAAGGAGGTTGAATACCTGTTGTATTCGTTGTATCAGGTTGTATCACGAATACAATTGATATAACTGATTTGTATCAAAATAAATACAATTGTATCTAAAACTATTGTATTTAACCACATATTAGGAGGAGAGAGGCGAGCGAGATCGAGAGAGGGAGGATAGCAGATGAATACAAGTTGTACTCGTATTACAAATACAGTTGATATAGAATATAAATATAGTTGATACAAAAATACAAATATAATTGTCTGAATACAACCGATTTGTATCATATATCGAATATAATTGTATCAATTGTATTAACGAACACAATTTGTATCGACGAATACAAATTGTCACAATACAACTAATATAGAATACATATACAGTTGACACATAATACATAATGTAAAAAAAATATTTACTCTTTGGGAATACATAGTCCCCATACACTCTTTTGAAGAAATGAACTTCAACTCTTTACTCTTTACTGAAAAACTAGCTCAAAGGCTCTGTTGGAAATCGGTGTTTCCTTTCTTGTTTAGATGTGAAAACATTTTACTCTTTGGGAATACATAGTCCCATATACTCTTTTGAAGAAATGAATTTGAACTTTTACTCTTTACTGAAAAACTAGCTCAAAGGCTCTGTTGGAAATCGATGTTTCCTTTCTTGTTTAAATGTGAAAACATTTTACTCTTTGGGAATACATAGTCCCATATACTCTTTTGAAGAAATGAACTTGAACTCTTTACTCTTTACTGAAAAACTAGCTCAAAGGCTCTGTTGGAAATCGGTGTTTCCTTTCTTGTTTAAATGTGAAAACATTTTACTCTTTGGGAATACATAGTCCCCCATATACTCTTTTGAAGAAATGAACTTCAATCTTTACTCAACTCAAAACTCAAGTCTTAAAACAAAGTTAAAACATTTGTAAAAGACTTTTGGAAGACTCTATGAACTTCTCTTGACTTGACTCTTAACTTTCCTTGAATTGAATTATGGATTCAAGACTCATGATCTCATGTTATGGATGATTTCATGTTGTTTAGACGTACCTTAGAGTGTAGAAATCAACTAGAAATCATAGGTACGATTCAAGGGAACTCATACGGAAAGAAGTGGGAAAGGGTAGAGAACCTGGCGTCCCTGGCGCTCTGAGTGGCGCGGGGCGCCAGAGCTTAAACTTCAGAACTG
>JAJONR010007913.1:0-31172 GCA_029582245.1 Solanum etuberosum
TATACCATGATGACGAGCTCAACGCGTAGAACAACTTTCGTCAAGGACTTAAGTCGAGAAAATATATAATTTGGTTGATCCTAGAAGTGGGTTTTCTATGTTTTCTGGTTATTCACTGAAAAAAATGAAGAAAAGTCGAAGAAGAAGATATATAAAGAGTTCCACCGACCTAGGGGATCAACCTCATGTGCCTGCTTGCGCAGTCTCATGAAAACGTGAATATCTTTTTATTCTGATGTCGTATGAACAAACTCTTTGATGCGTTGGAAACCAGACACGTAGACCTTCAATTTAATGGGTCGCGGGCCCATAAATCTTTATATATTGGGAGAAAACCTCCGACACATTTGACCCAAATTTCATAGAAATCTTTAAAAAGGAACTTACGATAACTTTCGCCAACTTTTATTTTCCGACTTACCTGACTTCAAAACTTGAGATACAACCCTTAAACACTTAAAATATGACATACCACATCATTCTTAATTTATTACTCACCCTCTTTGTCTTTCCACGAAGGTACAAGTTAATTTAGATGTTTTGAAAAGTCGGGGTGTTACACCACGATCGCATTCCTTAGCTCGCGATCGCGTAGGCTAAAAATGTCCTGCACTAGTTGATGCATATCAACTGGTTTGAGAAGTTTCAAATCTCTGATGGGGAGTTTTGAATTCATTCAGCATCCCGTGCTCACAAATGAGATATGCGATCCTACCAAATTTGATATTTTTGACGCACTAGAGCAGTCAAAATTCCCATACGAGGTCATTTATGAAAAAAATTGGGTCCCACCCTCAAAAGCTATTTTAAGCAAAAATCCACAAGGGGGTTTGGAATTAGACTGAGAGCCTTGGGATCAAAATAAAGGGTCATTCTAGACCAAACTATACATTTCGGAGCTAACTACGCTGATGAAATTCTCATCCATGCTTGATTACTGAGAATGTTGATTAAAGTAAAACTTAAGCTTTAACTTGAAAGTTAAAATGGCTTATTGCGCAGAGTCACACTTAAAGCCTCATGAGTCGTGTCAACCATGTTGTGGCCTAAAATGACCCTTCCAAAGCAGATAGATTCGTCAGAATTGGATTCTGATGTTATCTTCTTGCATTTTTTTTTGTCAAAACTGACCATTCAAGGTTCAAAAGCCTCTAAAATACTAAAACTCACAAAAAACCAAATAAATGACCAGGTGGCCGAACTGTCAGTCCCAGCGAGTTATAAATGACTTGAAGTCCCTACATGAATTCTCTAAATGATTAACACGTGGCATAAGACCATAAATGGCCTGGAGGTCACTACAACATCCATAATAAAAAGGACTTTCGTCCATAATAGTAAGAGTCAAAAAGTACCTCAAGGCTCAAACAAGCCAGGGAACTCCTCCCACATATCATGCTGGGTCTCCAAGGTTGCCTTCTCAACAGGAAGATCCTTCCAACCTACCTTACACATAGGGATGACTCTGTAACACAACCGGCACACATATTTTTCTAGAATGAAAATTGTCTCCTCCACGAAAGTCAAGTTGTCATCTAGCTCTACTACGTCATACTGAAGCACATGAAACCCATCTGGAACATACCGGTGCAACATCGATACATGGAAAACTGGGTGGATAGTTGAGAGTACTAGAGGTAGAGCCTACTCATATACAACCTCACCAACTGTCTGGAGGATCTCAAAAGTCCCGATATACCTAGGTCTTAGATTGCCCCTCCTCCTGAATCTCATCACGCCGTTCATGGGTGACACGCGGAGAAAGACTCCATCACCAACTAAAAACCTCAAAAGCTTCTTCCTACGATCAACATAACTCCTATTCCTACTGTAAGCTTTTGCGTAGACCCTATATTTGTACTAGAAAATTAAATAATTATACATGTATAATAACTTGTGAACCCCTAACAAAATGATTGGTGGTTCAATAGTAAGAAATAGACCGTGGAAATGCTTTTCATGCTAGAGTTATGGGTTCGAACCCGCCTCTCTTTATTTTAAAGAAAATTAAGAATTCCCAAACTCTTGGCTTCGCCTCTGCCAACAACAACCAAGTTACTCATGTTAGTTATCACCATCACCAATTGCCATATAAAATTTAAAAATATTTTATTAATATAATATTAGATAAATTTAGTGTTCTATATGAATTTTATGTTATTATTTTTTAAGCAAAGACAAATTTTATATATTCAAATGTTGAGAAAACAAAATAATCTTAATTATTTATGTCACGACCCAAAAATGGAGGTGATGACACTTTTCTTTTCCAACCAATACAAGTCAGCCTCAACCCAACGAGGATGAAAGGAAAGCGAAAACCAGTAAAAATGAGAACAAGATAAAGTGGAAAACTTATTCTTCTATTAAAACCCCAGAAATCTTGTTGTCACGTGTACAAGCCACTAAATACATAAGTGCGGAATTAAGAAATAAATATAAATCTTTGTTTCTCAAATAGAAAAAAGTGTAAGGAAAGGAAAAAGAGGGTCCGCCAAATGACAAGCAACTACCTTTTCAAGTCCTCGACGAGCTTCGAGATAAATAGAAGAAGAAAGAGATCACATGGGTACGGGTTCAGCACATACACAAGTGTAGAAGCAAGGAGTGCCCAACAACACAGTACCCAACAACCAACCTACTAAACATAGAAGCTAGCTAGAATTTGAATACCCCTTTACACTCTAATCGAACCTCCTCAAACTACAACCTGCACAAAAATTAGCCCAACCTAGCAATTCTACAATTGGCTTGGCGGCCCAATATTCACAGTTCAACAATTAACAAATCAAATAAGTCAATATCAATAAAGAGTAGCTCTGTCACACATAAAAAGCACATCAATTACAATTCACAAGTAAGTCATGGATAAGCATCAAATGTATCAAGTATAAATGATCATCACTAGCGGGACCCATTTCCCATCGACTTTAATATTCACCGACAAAGACCTCGTTACAATAACACTCATCGGCAAAGACCTCAGCATAATAACGCTCCCCGGTAAAGACCTCGGTATGATAACACTCACCCCTTCATTATAACACCTCAGAACCTACCTTAGGCGCTTCAGCTGAAAATGAGTTGAACTAGAAGTTCTTTTTGGAGGACCATGAGCCCCTCCACGGGCCGTAGGGTGAGCCGTGGTTCCACTTACGAGCCGTGGCATGGTCCGTCGACCTGACCTAGTGGACCCCAGCCCCAAGTGAAGAACCATGATGGCCTTCACGGCCTGTGGTCCTTCACACGGTCCGCGAAGTGGACTGTGGCTGAGAAGTCCAGGAAACAGTAAGCAATGGCCAAGAACCACAACCCACTTGACGGGCCGTGGTCCCTTTGACGGTCCGTCAGTGGCCTCGTGGATGACCTCCGTCAGCTTTTAAGTTAGGATCGTTTTGGTCTTTTCCTCTATGCTTTGGGCATTTAAACTACGTCGTTTAATACCTAAACTACGCGTTTTACTCAGTTTAAGCCTAATAATCTATTTAGGACCTAACCAAAACCTTTATTCAGCAAAAATCATCAAAACATAGAGCAAAAAGAGAAGAAAGAGGTGCCAGTTTCCCAAGAACAGTCAAGAAGGTTTGCTTCAAGTTTTAGCCCTGAAATCAAAGGATTTCACCGTAGATTTTGTCACTAGGTATGTGGGATTTCACTAGTGGGTTCCTTTCATCCACTAGGTCCTTAGAATTCAGTCAGTTCCTTGATGCTCCATATGTTTTCTAGACCTAGGGTTTCTAAAACCTTGGAGTTTTGTTGTGACTTAGCTGTTGTAGTGTCTTTAATCGAAATATCATGTTTTCTTGGAAAGTTTGCTTAATTCCTTGTATGAAACTCAGAACCCTAGTTTGTGTAGATTCTCTTCATTCATGAATTGCACTTGCTAGGTCAGTTGATCAGATAATCATGCTCCAGATTTTGAATGTTACCTTATCAGTAGATAAATGTTGCATTCTCAGATTGCATGTCAGTATTTTGATCTATTCAGTTGGGAGTAGACTTAACACCTAGTTGGACTAGGGTTCAGCGTACCCTCATAGTCCCAGAAATACATGCCCCCGTAGGATTATAAGTCCCCTTTGTTGGGCATCAAATTCAGTGATCACGCCAGTCATGCCTTTATACTCCTGGCAAGGTATATTGGGTCCTCTCGATGAGTCGTGTACATCGGACTCCACGTTTAGCTCACGTGGTTTTATCTCGGTTAATAGTAGCTCCCATAGTCAGACTCTTAGTGCATTTGACCAGGTTTTCAACATTCAGTTTAGTATTCAGTTCAGCATGTTATTTTCATGATTAGAACTTGGTCAATGCATTCAGTTTAGCCTTTCAGTTATGTTTCCAGTATTTACATTCTTGCTCAGTTTACAGTATTGCTCAATTATGAATTTTTCAGCTTATATATGTTTGTTATGCTTAGTATCTATATCCTGCATGCTCAGTACATTCAAAGTACACACGCATACTCTGCGCTAAATCATTTCATGATGTAGGCTCAGGTACTCAGTATCCAGATCGCGCTTAGATCGATTCTCGGTCCGCACTAAGCAGCTTCAGTGGTGAGTTCTCATATTCCGAGGACAATAGACTTGCTTTCATTTCAGTCTTTACTTTCAGTTTTCAGTTTTGTTAGAGTTAGCTGGGGAGCATGTCCCAGCATCTCAACTCAGTTAGAGGATTTTTCAGACATAATAGTAAAATCAGCTTGAATTGTTAAATCTTTCAGTTGTTATTAAACTCTCAGTATGTTATATACATTCAGACTAGTTGGGTATTCCCCACTTTCAGCTATCCATGTTTTAGCTTCCGCATAGTACATGTTTTATTGAGATATTCTTAGTATGCTTGATATATGCAAGACACAGGGTTAGCTTGGGTTCACTCGTGATCCTCGGTCCCGTGTTACGTCAAGGGGGTAGCCTCAGGGCGTGACAGTCATGACCCGGGCCAACACACTGGACGTAACAGGCACTCAAGAATCATTTCTAATCCCCAACCGAACCGTTGGCCTGACTACATGGCTTACATGGCACTAAACAATACGCAGAAGCTTAAAATAAGTGAACAGTTAGACATTTAAGAAAGTCTTAAAATACTGTCTTACAAATACTTAACATGAGTCATAAGTTAAATAAAACAGCCTAAGTAAAACAATGGAAGCATCTAATTTTGTCTGTCTATGAAGCCTCTAACAAGATAAGATACATGTTGGGACAAGACCCACGACACCTCCAATACTACTAAGCTGAATGAAAATGGAGTCTCCCAGAAGCAAGGAGGCCTCACCAAAACTGTTTGCGAGTGAATAGTGATCTCAAAAAAACACCTGATGATGAGCCTGAGCACTTGTATCTGCATCATGAAATGGTGCAGGTCGAATGATGTCAGTACAATGAATGTACTAGTAAGTAATAAGGTTAGAGTAAACAATTATCTAGCTTGAATGACTGAAAGCACCATAATTGGATCAATACATGAATATGAAGTGAAAACCATTTAAGCATTACAATAAAATATACAATGAAAGCAACATGAAAAATAGCATACTTTAGTTGTTGGGAGTTTCTCTAACCGACACCATTACCATGAGCCTAGCAATGATACAATGTTTCACCCACGTTGCAAGGGTCATCCTATACTTTGCCGGAGTGTAGGATGATATCGTGACTATGGATCCATCTAATAGGCCTTCTAAGAGGTAGTGAGGAGTCACATGAAGAATCAATGATATCCTATCCTATATGGCTACGTAGTTTTATGGGACTTACGAGTTATAAAAGACTCTAACCCAATTCGGTGCTTGATACTAATACCAAAATAATCAATATAACTTTATGCTCAATGTATTAAAATATACTCTTTCTCTGGTTTGAGATAATTGCTCAAACTATCATCTTAATAGAGGTAACTTCTTTAAAATATCTTTGAACTCATAAACTCTTTTTAAAAATTAAAGTTTCTATTTTCTCAATGTAAATATCATATATTTGGGAATACTTAGTTCCCTTAAACTTTACTCAAAACTCTCTATTTAAAATTTTCCTCGAAACTCAGTTTAAAACACAGTGATTGGCTTTCAAAGACTCTCAATACTTATAACTCAAAATTGGGTTAATGCAAAAAATATAGACATGAACGAATTAACTCAAGGATCTCAATAATCATATAGAAACTCGATACTCGGAACTCAAAAGCTAAAGAATTCAGAACTGAATGATACTTCTCATCTTAAGAATACTTAATTCAAAGGGTTCATGCAGAATTATGGATATGAACGACTCAACTCAAGGATCCCAATAACAAAATAGACTCGTGAATACAACTCTTCTCATTCTCATACTCATTTACTCAAGACTTAGTTCAAGTCTATAGTTAATTGCAAAAGACTTCTCAAAATGGCTTAAAAAGAACCTCTTGAACTTTTCTCTTAACTTTACTTTAATTTGAAATGTGAATCAAGAGATGTGATTAGGATATGTAGGATCTCTCAAGGATTAATGAAGACTTTAGGATTCGATATCAAGAAGAGAGCAAACACACGATCCAAAGGTACACATACGGGACAAAGAACGGAGAACAAAAAGGGCAGGCAGCCCTGGCGCGTCACGCCAGCCCCAAAAGTATTGGGAGTACTTTTGGGTGTATTACTAGCACAGGGCGCCAGCCCTCCTGGCACTATGGGAGCGCATTGCCCCAACCCGAACCTAGAAATACGATGAATTTTCTTGTTCAATTTCTTGTCCTAACTCATCTAGAATCCATTGGTTTCTTCCATACTCTCTTTGATTCACAAACCTAACACAATTTCATTGAAACTCACTCAAATTCTATCAAGAAAGATAACTCATTCACAAGACCCTCACCTCAAGAACTCAAAACCTCCATTGTTAAAGAATGGGGCTAAAACTCAAAAACTCTTCAAGAATCTTTACATAAACGATTTCATGGATGAATTAATGGAAGAACTACATGATTGGAGTGAGAACGAACAAGTTCATCACTATGGGAAACCTCACATACCTGGAAAGAAAGATTGTTCTTGGGGAAATTCCTCAACCGTTGAATGAACGCTTGAAAACCCTGTTTTCCTCTTCTTGAAACTTCATTCTAAAAACCCTAAGTGTTTTGAGCGTGAATGGGTATTTTAGGATCTGATTAAACCCTTAATTGGGTAAGGAAAAACGTATTAGGACAAGTGAGGAAAAGGAAAATACTAAAATACCCTTTCCTAAAACGAGCGGAATGTTTAAATGGAGATGCTTCACTGAAACAACCATTACTTTTTACTCGGAGCTTGAAATTTAGCAAACTTGGCAGCGTGGGAAAGAGGAATCAGAGACCTTCAATTTTATAGGTCAGGCGCAACCTAAATCTTTATCTGCTAAAAGATATGGTCAATTGATGTTGACCAAAAACTCAAAAATGATCGAAGTCTCAGGTGTTACACTCTCAAAGACCTCGGCATAACAACACTCACCTTCAAATACCTCGGCATCACATAACTAACCGATAAAGACCTCGGCAACACAACACTCGCCAGTAAAGACCTCAGCATAATAACTCATCGCATGTCTCATCATGATGATCAGTTTTAAAGCACACAAGCAATATCATACCACATAGAAAAGACAACTATTTGCACAATTCAAGTTCACATTCATGCTTTCAAGCATTTCATGAATCAATCATTAAGGGTTACATTAAGGCAATTCACATCATCATGTTCAAAACATAGCCTTTTTCAATTTTACCCCTTTTTATTCATTTAGATATAACAAGTGGACTTAAACCCTTCACATCATTCCCATTACTCCCAACACGAAATCAACAAAGAAAGCATATGAATTCAACTAGAATTCATGTTTTAAGAAGTCACTTCCCCTAAATCAAAAAACAATCCCTCCAATAGTTGAGTTTTACCCTTTCCCCTTTCGAATCACTTCTGACGCAACACAATCTATAAATAAGCAAGTATTCACAATAAATTTCTCGAAATAACAATACCCACATAAATTCCCTTGAAAGGTGGATCATTGAACACAAAACCCAATTCCAAAAATAAGGTTTGAATCCGGAAAAAAAATACTTGAAAACATTACTCAAGGATTTAGGAACTCATTAGGAAAAATCAGTTCAAAAATGGACTTAAAATTTAGTTCATAACTCACTTTCACTTCAAAACTAAAGTTCATGACGAACTCCCAATTTATCAACCCAAAATCTTAATATAAACTCATAAATTCAATAATAATGTGTAATTGAAGATTTAGAGTTAAAAACCGTTACACAAAATATTTTACTCGAAAACCTAGTCCAAATCAACTCCCAAAGCATCCAAAACTCAAAAAAGGTGAATTGGGCTTGAAAAGCCGATTTTAGAAAACATTCTGCCCAGGTCATAGATGCTCATCGCGATCGCGATCTAGGGTTTTAGGATCGCGATAAGTCACACAGTCAACTGGTTAAAGTTTACCATCATGATCGCAACAAGACCTACGATATCGCAATGCACCCAAGAAAATGCTACGCTATTGCAATGAGGGAGTCTGGCGATCACGATAACGAAAATGGCTAGGCACCAGAACCAGAAACCAGCCAAACTCAAAATTATCGAAAGGACTCTTTGGACTCGTTCGGAAACCCGTAAACAAAAACCGCATATACAACTTGATTTTACACAACTTTACGGACTCAATGGAACCTCCAAAACATGAATTCGAGGTCTCCTTTAGTCGACATCAGTGAAAACCAAAATAACCTAACATAACGCCTAACAAAACTAAAATAAAATCTGGACCTCTCAAAAATCAACCACGACCTCACCTACAACTAAAATTGTCCCCCGAATCTAACTAAACTTTCGAAATCACAGTCCGAGCATCCAAACCCTGAATGCTGACCAAAGTCCATCCAAAGGCTAAATTTCCACAATTTCATAACTTAGTAACTCAAATCCTAGAAAAACTCAGAAACTAAAACGAACGACTCTCAAAGATCAGTTTCACAATTCGGGACTGATGGAATCGAGAGCATTTCATTCCGACACTCAAAACTCCAAAATATATCAAAAAATACTTTCTTAACAACTTAGACTTTCAACTTAAAACTTACCAAATTCTCAACTTTTAACTCAAACTTTAAAATCGACTTTTCAAACTCAATCAAAAATGACTTGGGGTCGACATCGGGAGGGAAAAATGGTAATTTGTACGAAAAAACAACAAATAACTGACCATGTCATGACATTATCCACCACTAAAAACCATGTTCATCCTTGAACTTGAGGGAAAACAAAGAACCTGAAGCTTCAGAAAGATGAGGATATATGGCACGTATATCTAACTCTATCTCCCCAGTCGCCTCACAAATTAAATGATGCTTCCGCTACACCTTCACTGAAGTGATATCTTTGGTCCTAAACTTCTTAACCTGCCTATCAAAGATCGATATAGGCTCCTCCGCAAAAGATAATTTTGGACCCAACTCAACTGAATCAATAGAAAGAACATGAGACTCATTTGGCACGTAGTTCCGATGTATAGGGACATGAAACACGGGATGCACAACTGACAAACTAGGTGGCAATGCCAACTTATAGGCCACCTCTTCCACACGACTCAAAATCTCAAAGGGTCCAATGAATCTTTGGCTAAGCTTGTCCTTCTTTCCGAACCGCATCGCACCCTTCATGGGTGACACTCGGAGCCAAACATTATAACCTTCAATGAACACTAGGGCTCAAATTCTCTGATCCGCATAACTCTTATGTCAACTCTATGCTGTCCACAGTCAACCCTAGATCATTCAAACCTTCTTCATAGCATTTCTTAGCAAGTCTATATCTAACGAATCTGTCTTAGATGATTCAAACCATCTAATCAGAGATCTAAGTCTCCTACCATACAACGCCTCAAAAAGAGCCATCAAAATACTGGAATGATAATTTTGTTGTAGGCAAATAATGCTAAGGGAAAGTGTTGATCCCATCTAGCACCAAAATAAATCACACAAGCTCGAAGCATGTCCTCCAACACCTGAATCGTCCACTCGGACTGACCATCTGTCTAAGGGTGGAAGGTTGTACTCATATCTAAGTGAGTACCCAAACAAACCTGCAATGCCTTCCAACTTTGTGAAGTGAACAATTAACCTCGATCAAAGACAGTAAAAACTGGGACCATGCAATCGCATAATCTGACTAATATAAAGCTCGACCAACTTCTCTGTCGTATACTTCACCCAAAGTGGGATTAAATGGGAGGACTTAGTCAACCTATCAACAACCACCAAAATAGAGTCATAACCACCCACGGTGGTGGGTAGTCCCACAACAAAGTCCATAGTGATCCGCTCCCACTTCTAGGTACGAATAGGCATCCTCTTAGATATACCTCCAGGCCGCTGGTGCTCACACTTGACATGTTGAGAAGTCAAACACATCAAAAAACTGTGCAATGGTTCCTTAGGTCATGATACATCTTCGCCGCACTCAGATGGATGGAATATTGTTAACAATGGGCCTCATCAAGAATCAGTCTAATGAACTCGCCTACCTTAGGCACATAAATCCTGCCTCTAATCCGCAAGACACCCTCAAAATCAAGGACAACCTCCTTGGCTTCCCCTCTCATCACCTTGTCTCAAATGAGACATAGTTTCTTTTCATCAAACTGTCGCTCATGAATCTTCTCAACTAAGAAAGAAGGAGCCTCAATAAAACAAATCAAACCACCCATCTCCTAAAAAATCTCTAAATTGACGAGACTTGTAATACCTCGAGCCTACAACCTGGACGTGTCCGGCACTCGAGAACCATTGGTGGTCCCCAAACAAACGCTTGGCATGTCTGGCTACATAGCGAAAGACTTACTCAAACAAATAGGAAATATTAAATGCATATTTAAACTCAATAGTCTCAATTAAACTCAACTCAAATAAATGTTTCGAAATACTTACTAAAGTATAAGTAATAGTTTTCATGATCTTCAAACAGAAAGGAACATACTGAGAGACTCATCAACTCTAAAATGACAAAAATGAAAGGAAAAGAGGAGTCCTCCAGAATGCAAGTAGGCTCACCAAAAGCTAGCTAGAGTGCCAAATGATCTCAATGAAGTGCTTGTTGATGATCCTTAACACCAGTATCTCCATCATAAAAGATGCATGTCAAATGACATCAGTACATTGAATGGATGAGTATGTAATATTAGACAAGACGAAGTAACTGAATTAAAGCACTACAAAAGATATAGTATAAACTCAACTGAATGTAAAGAATTGAAGGAATGAAATCATTTAACTTTACAAGATACTTTCCCATATCTTAACTTTAACATAATAAGTGATATATAAAAATACACTTTAACTCTAGTGGGAGATTCTCTAACCAACAACCATCACTATGGGCTACGTGATGATACAACGTCTTCTCCATGCTGCAAGAATTGTCCTATATCGTGCTGGTATATAGGACACCTCAACTAAGTGGATCCACTAATCTCTGCCCAAAAGTACTAAGGATTCATCTAAAAAGTATGATCATGTACTCATGTTAGCAAAATATGGTTTATGAGGGTTGTGAGTTATCTGAACTCTCCCCCATATAAGGGCTTAATACTACTCCAAATAATATATACTTTTGCTAGAAGGTATAATAACATACTCTTTTTATGGTTCGAGATAATTGTTTAAACTATCCTCTTAAAAGAGGTAACTGTTCTGAAATATCTCTGAAAGTCATTGCTCATTAAATAACAAGGTTTCTCTTTCCTCGATGTAAAAATACATTCTAGGTTGAGATAATTACTCACAAAAGGGCCTCTTTAAGATGTAACTGCTCTGTACTTAATCTTTTTAAAAACTCTTTTAACTTTTCTCAAATATAGTCTTCTCTTTTTCTTCATGTATAATGAAACATTTGGGAAATACTTAGTTCCCTTATACCTTTTCTCAAACTCCTCTTTACTTCATCAAAACTAAGTTTAAACAATAATGTTTTGTTTAAAAGAATCTCATTAAGAAGTCAATGAATACTCAAGAATAGGGTTCATGCTGAAAAATTTACATGAACGAATCACCTCAAGGATCTCAATAAAAATATAAAAAACTCAACACTCAGAATTCAAGAACTCAACGAAACTACTTATCTCAAGAATATTCAAATCATAGGGTTCATGCTGAAATATAAACTTGAGTGACTCAACTCAAGATCTCAATACATAATATATAGCAATTCAATAATTCAAAATATAATTTCAAAAAGAACCAGGAACTCAAGAACTCAGAATTAACTTATCTATAAAATACTCAAATCCAAGGATAGAACCGTATATTACTGTTTTTCTTATTTAATAGTAGATGTATGGTGTGAGGATGAACTAATCCACACTATGATAGTCTTACATTCCTGGAAGAACGAAGTTCTTTGGAAAAATTGACGAATCTCAAAGAATGCTTGAATCATATATTTTCTCCATTTGGAACCTTGCTATAGTGTCTTGAAGTGTTAATGAACGTAAAAAAATTAATCAACACTTTCTAAGCCCTTAATTAAGTGTAAAACATCATGGTCGAGGGTTAGAATATGGGTTAAACCAACGTAGTTTAAGTATCAAACACATAGGGAAAACACCAAAACGACCCCAGATTTAAAAAAAGAAAAGAGTGGTTTGAAGGACCATTTAAGGCTTCACGGTCCGTGAAACACTTCACGGGCTGTTTAGCCGGTCGTCAAGCTTCACCTTCCAACAAGGCTTCACTAAAATGGGATAACTTTTTACTTCAAACTCGAAATGAGGCAAAATTGGTTGCATTGGAAAGAGAACTCAAAGAACATTAATTTGATAGATCACGGGAGACCTAATTCATTATGTTCTTAGAGATATGATCGTTTGAAGTTGATCCAAAACTTAAAAACTGATGGTTGACTTGTATTGACCCCAAACGGACCGTGCAAGTCACCACGGGTTGTCTAGTATCTCGTCTAGGTGACTCCCACCTTGGCAGCCTTAGACGGTCGTCCACCATCCCCTAAACGATCCATGGACCCCTACACGGGCCGTCTAGGGTGTCACAAAGGGTCCATGGTCCATTTTGGGTTCGTGGACTTCTCTGTTACCCCTCTTTAGCCTTTTTTGAAGTATGAGGTGTTAAAAAATCTCCCCCTTGGGAACATTCGTACTTGAATGAGATCAAACTAAGCATAAAAGGGGTGGGAAAGTGTCTAACAACCCCACACAAAGAAGAAAACATGAAAATAGCATAAACTCAATATATAAACTTAAAGAGTTCTTAAAAAGAGTTAGTACCTTAGTCTGGAATTGATTTAGAAGAAAAGAGGTGAGGGTATCTATTCTTCATATCCTCCACGGCTTCCCAAGTAGTTTCCTGAACCAATTGGCTGCCCCACAAGACTTTGAATGATGCAACCTCTTTGGTTCTCAACATGCGAACCTAATGATCAAGGATCTGAACTAGATCTTCTCAAAGGAAAGACTGTCATTTACTCCAATACTCTCATTACGCACAATAAGTGTAGGATCACCTAAACACTTATTTATCATAGAAATATGAAACACTTGATGAACTATTGCTAACTCAGGTGGTAGCTCCTACTCATACGCTACATTACCAACCCTCTTGGATATCCCGTAAGGACCAATGTATCGAGGACTAAGCTTTCCTTTCATACCAAGCCTCATAACACCCTTCATGGGTGAAACTTTCAGATATACCCAATCATCAACCTAAAACTCCAAATCTGTTCTTCTAACATTAGTATATAATTTCTAACAACTCTACATTGTTTTCAACCTCTCCTAAATTGCCTTCACCTTTTCACTGGCTTTATGAACCAAATCTGGTCCTATCAACTTAGCTTCGCCAACCTCAAGCAAAACAATAGGAGATCTACACCTTCGCCCATATAAATCCCCATACGGAGCCATTTGAATACTGGAAGGGTAACTATTATTGTATGCAAACTTAATAAGAGGCAAGTCGTTATCCCAATTACCTTTGAAATAAAAAACACAAGCTCTCAACATTTACTCTAAGGTCTGAATTGTGTGCTCTGGTTCACTATCGGTCTGAGGATGAGAAGCAGTAATAAGGTTCACCTTCGAACCCATACCTTTCATAAACATCATCCAAAACTGTGCGGTAAGCTGAGCACCTATATCTGAAATGATTGACTAGGGAACTCCATGGAGTCGAACTATATCCTGAATCTACAGATTTACATACTCTTCTGTTATATTGGTAGTGTTTACTTGTACGAAGTGGGCTGATTTGGTCCACAATAACCCAAATGGAATCATGTTGTCCAAATCTTGATGCATTGCAAAAACAACAAAACCCTCTGTAACCTCAGGTAGGGTCAATACTGGAGCAATAGTTAACTGAGTTTTCAATTCCTGAAAGTTTGTCTCACAACCATCAAACCATTTATACTTAGCTGTTTTCTGAGTCAACAGGGAGGAAATGGATGTAAACCCCTCGACGAACATTCTGTAGTAACCAACCAATCCCAAGAAACTCCTTATATTAGTTGGGGAGGTGGGTTTGGGCCAATTCTTCCCTACTTCAATCTTCTTAGTGTCAACTCGAATTGCATCATCGCTGGAAACTATATGGCCTAAGAATTCCATAGACTCTAGCCATAACTCACACTTAGAAAACATGACATATGACTCTCGATATTTCATAATTTGGAGTTTTGTTCGTATTTGACTAGCATGGTCCTCCTCATTCCTCAAATAAATCAATATACCAGCAATAAATATGATATTAAACATGTCGAGATACTGCTTAAATAGTCTCTTCATAAGGTCCATGAATTTTCTAGGAGCGTTAGTAAAATTAATGGACATAACAAGGAACTCATAATAACCATAACAGGTCTTGAATGCTATCTTAGGGATGTCACTTTCTATCAATTTCAACTACAAATAACCAGATCTGAGGTCTATCTTAGAGAAACAAGTGGCACCCTAAAGTTGGTCGAAAAGGTCATCAATTCTCGGAAGGGGATACTTATTCTTTATGGTGACCTTGTTCAACTAGCGGTTATAAATACACATCCTAACAGAACCATCTTTCTTTCTCACGAATAAGACTGGAGCTCCCCAAGGGGAGACACTTAGTTTGATGAAACCCTTATCAAGAAGATCTTTTAACTGCTCTTTTAACTATTTTAACTCAACTAGAGCCATTCTATATGGTGGAATACAAATGGGTTGAATATTGGGAAGAATATCTATTCTGAATTCTATTTCTCTCTCAGTAGGAACCCCAGGAAGATTGTCTTGAAAGACATCTGGAAACCCACTCACAACCGGGACTGACTGAATAAGTGGTGTCTCAACACTAGAGTTATTAACATGAATGAAGTGATAGATGTACCCCTTAGTAATAAATTTTCTAGCCTTAAGGTATTAAAGAAAATGACCTTTGGGTAGTGCTTAACTACCCCTCCACTCTACAATAGGCTCATCATGAAACTAAAACTTGACTGCTCGAGTTCTGCAATCAATTGAGGCATAACAAGAATAAACCTAGTCCACACCTAGAATAACATCAAAGTCCACCATGTGGAGCTCCACTAAGTCAGGTATGGTGTTCTTGTGACAGACAGAGATGGTACAATCATGATAGACTATTTCTACTAGAATAGACTCACCAACAGGTGTGGAAACACTGAAGAGCTCAAAAAGTTGTTCAGAGGTAATGTCGAACCTCATGGCTACATAGGGAATCAGAAAAGACAAACTCACACCGGAATCAAGTAAGGCATTAACATCAAAAGTAAAGAATATAAGCATACCAGTGACAACATATGGTGAGTTCTCCTAATCGTACCTCTCCATATTCCTGAAGTAGCTCCTATCTAGGTATCTCTATTTTCTGGAGCTTCTAAAGATGATAGAGCTTTATTGCCCCCATTACCCTGCCTATTCTTAGGACATTCTCTCATAAAATTGCCCGTCTAACCACACTTGAAGTAACCATTGGAGCCATCACGACATTCTCCTGGATGGGTCCTACTAAACTTAGTATAAGACGGGCTCTGAAACCCTGTGCCACACATCCCTTAGACTGAGTACCCTCAGCTACAAAATTCTGAGAACTCTGGTTCTAGTTCTTGCTTCTTGGAGCAAGTGCACTAGCTGAAATGGAGCAGGTCAAGATGACCTCTGCTGAAGAGATGGCCGATGCACATTCCCTGTCTTTTTTTGGCTAATCTTATTACTGGGTTATCTTGGACCTCTTGTTGCTGAGTAAACTTGATACTATACTCCTTTACACTCATTGCTTCCTTTTTTAGATTCAAGTACTCTCTCAATTTAACTTGTCTTAGATCTCAGGGAAAGAAGCACCCCAAGAAAGCATCCTCAAACACAGCCCAACTCAAAAGTGGTGCCTATTTTGCCTTATTCTTCTTCAACTGATCAAACCATATCCTAGCAACACTTTTGAGCTGATATGAGGCTAACTCCACACACTCTGAATAGGCAACACGCATGACCTCAAACACTTTCTAATCCTATTCAACGAAGTTCTCCGAATCCTCAATGACCTGCAACCCAGTGAACTCTAGGGGATTAATTCTCAAGAACTCACAAATTTTAGATGAATCATTTACATCCTGATGACACGCTCCTTGTTGACCAACCTTGTTTTCCACAACCTGAGTTAACATCCTAATATTATTTTTGAACTCATCATTGGTGACCTCTCCTTGAGAGGGTTGCACTTCTTGTGCATTGGGAGCTTCTTGACCTTGAAGATTAGCATTCCTCCTAGCAGGACATCCTCAAACAAATATTCATGGAGGTGTGGTCTGAAAAGACACACGTAAGAATGAGTTAGAGGAAACATTTACATAGTTGAACTCTATCACAACAAATAGGAGTAAGGAAGAAAGTAAAATGTTCCTAAATGTGGTTGTCTCCAAATTCTTGACGTGGCGCACTTCACACCGATAAGAAGGACTCTAAAGACATGGCTTCATAGGCACCCTAGGACTCTTGAACTATATGCTCTGATACCATATTTTTCATGTCCTGAGCCTACACCCTGGACCTGGCAGGAACTCGAGAACCATTACTGGTCCCCCAGGCGAAACTAGCCAGACTCAAAATCATTAAAAAGACTCCCGAGATTTGTTCAAAACCCCATAAACACAAACCAGATATGCAAATTGATTATACTCGGTGTTTCGAACTAAATGTAACCGTCAAAAGATGAAGCTGAGGTCTCCTTGATCCGACATCCGTGAAAACCAGAAGAAACAAACTCAATGCCTAACAAAGCTAAAACAAAATTGGAACCTCTCAAAAATCAACCAAGACCTCACCTAGGTTTTAAATTATCCCCCGAGTCCAACAGAACTCTCAGAGACCTGATCCAAGGATCCGATCCTCGAATTTTTACAAAAATCAACCTAAAGGCTAAAATTCCACAATTTCACAACTTAGGACCTTAAATCCTCAAAAAGACTCAGAAATTGAAACCGATGACCCTCACGGATCATATTTCACATATTGTGACTGATGGATACGACAGAAGTTCATTCCGATATTCAAAACTCCAAAAGAACCACTTTCTTAAAAACATAGCCTTTCAACTCAAAACTTACTAAATTCTTAATTTTTTAGTCAAAGTTTAAAACCAACTTTTATAACTCAATCAAAAATGACTCGTGGTCGACATTGGGAGGGAAAAATAGTAATTTCCATGGAAAAACAAAAAATGACCAACCATGTCATTAAATTAAAGTATTCAGATACTAAGGCAATATATTAATATTCTGACGTGTATTTAATATAAATTTTCTTGATTTTAGTTATTATTTTTATTTTCTATAGTGAATTGGTCGACAAGAAATAGTCTAGTATTAAACGAGCATCTTAGGGTTTTTTTATTTGAATAACATATACCTTCAGTAGAAATGGCCGCGTCTCAACTTCTCCTTAGTAGATTTTAAACTAAACTTTCTAAAAAATCCTCAATAAGAAGATCCTTCTCTTCAATCTTAAATTATAATTCCAATTCAACAACTCCATATTCTTCTTTCAACAAATATTATTCGAATACTAGCACATATTTTCTAGCACGAAAAACTAGCTGCGAGAACTTTTCTAATTACAAGTTATTCGATAAAGTTAGATACTATTCATCATCAGAACCATAATTATGAGATGATAAAATGAAATTAGTTGATGATCAATATAATAAAATTTTCAATTATCCAAGGGAAAATACATCTCAGCTGGACATAAGGAAATTTTTTTATCAATTCCCAAAGAATTTCAATAATATTTCCCTTCAGGATTTCTGCAAACGAACTGAAATACTATTAGAATCTACGAATCACTTCCACGCAATGTCAAATGTTTTTGGATTTTTTTTGTATAATTGTAGTGATTGAGGGCCATTATAATCTTCAAACAATGACACACTTTTTGTTGATGGGTTGTATGGCTCGATATGGTACATACATGCTCTTTAAGTTGATGGACAACCTCTAATTATTAGTTCAACAACAACAACAACAACAATGGAGAAGCTCAAATTATTAATGCAACAACAACAACATGGGAAGAATGTTTAGATTTATACTCTTGTTTTACAACTTCTTTTGGAATTGAAGATAATGGATGAGCATACGATGCGTGTTACGATTTCAATTCACGGTATACGTATCGGTTATATCTATTCTTAAAATATCTATTGGATTGGAAATTTATCTTTATTTGTTGTTTTGGAACTTAACTATGGTGACTATACTTGATCAAAATAAAGAATTATCACACATATGATGCATTATATTTGATGGATGGGTTGAAGCAATTATTATGTATTTCCATTTATTGAGTCTAGTTTTGGAAATACTTGTAACATGGGTGAGTGGCTTTACTTTTAGTACCTTTTAATACTAGTTAATTATCGAAAACAGTCTCTCTACCTCGTATTGGTAAGGGTTGCATTCTGTCTACTCTCCCCAAACCTCACTGGGTATATTTTTGTTTTTCCGTGAAATTCCATGGTTCAACATGTGTGAAATTCAATATAGAAGGATCCAAAAAATAAAATGATGGACCGAAAACTTGACAATTTTTAGAATTTTGGCATGTTACCCATGTAGCAATACCAAAATGAACTAAAGTAAAAGCAATTGAATGAAACAAGGCTGCAATTTGTTACTCTTGCTTCAACTCTAATATATGCCTTCTTTATCTTTTAATCTGAGTTTTAGTTGACAATTTAGAAGTTAAGTATTGTATACTTATCATCTTTGTTTTAACTCATTTCACGCCCAATGAAATAATTTTCTTCCTCCGTCAACTTGTAAAGTAACACTTTTGCTTGATCTGCTTAAGAATGTAGAGATTAATGCTTTTGCTTGTTGTTTGTTTGAACCATTTTGTAGATTGTTCCATAAATTAGGACTTACAATGTACACATCAAAAGTTCCGAATTTTATAATCAGTTTTTCATCATATTAATATGGAGAAAGATTGCAATTTATAGTATTTTTATATACTTTTTTGAATATCTAAATTGTACATTAAAATTATTTGGTTTTCTAATTAAAATAAGCTCAATAAATAAATAAAATTCACTCTTGTAAAGCAAATTGTGACAAATAAAAAGAGACGTAGGAATTATACACCTTATCATTAGAAAGTTGGAAACTTATTTTCTCTTTTGATAACTTTTGGAGGAAAAAATTAATATAATAGATGAAGTGATCGGAGCTATAAATTATTTTCGCACATTGGGAAAATTAATACATATGGTTGAAAATTTTATTTTATTAGGTAGTTTCCCTATAATTTTTAGTTAAACATTAATTCAACTTTATCAACCAATAAATTGAATGGTTGACATATGATGAATTTGAGATTTGTTCCTGTATTTAATTATAGAGACTATTTTATTTTTAAAAGTTCAACCCATTATTGATTATTCCTCATCTTCCGCATAAATCAGTGTTCAACCTTATAGCATGCCAGGTCAAGAGTTCTCTTGGGGCCATTAGTAAATCCTAATAACGATCACGTTCAGGGTGCAAACATGAATCGTAATACCAACATTCTTAGAAAAATACCAAGTTATTTCAAAAAACTATAACGCAAATCGTAGAGGTTCCACTAATAAAAAAAGCAAAACTCTGATTTAATGTTTCTAGTTTTGAATCCTAGTTCGTTTAAGTTATTGATGAGTCCAAGAGTTGAACTCATTTAGGGATTTGTTTTGATAGATTTAGTGTCCTCAAATGCCGAATTTATGCTATAAAATGATGTTAATGCTTTGATTCTCAGGTATATGGCTTGAAGAACAAAGCAAGGACACTAACATGCAAAAAGGAGTAACACAAGCTGAGAAAGGAGAGACAAAAAGCCTGAATACCGCTGAGAGAACTCGACGAATAGCCGAGTCGCCCATAGACCACCTAATTTTACAGAATACTGACCCTGAAACGGGGAAATTTTAGGCTAACTAAGTTCTCTATCAGCAAGTTACCGACTGCATCGGCGAAGGAAAATAGCACCACCGAACGCACTGATCAAGACCAAAACAACATCGAATTGGCGAGCTAAAGGATTGAAAGGCGCATCACGAAAGTGATTGGCGATCCCGATCTAGATCGCCTAAAGTTACAGTGTCTGAATGAGGAAAAGGTGAAGAAGAAGAAGAAAGGGGTGATGGATTGGAACAATTGGCGAGTCGCCGACTGGTAGGCGATTCCCGACTTTCCTCGCCAAACGACTCTAAAAAGCAGCATCTCAGATCAGTATAAATTAACTTTTGGAAGAGAGAGAAGTCAGTCAGTCATTGAGGAACAAAATAGAGAGAACAAAAACACCATTCTTGTTGATTTTATCCAATTTTTGCAAGAGATTTCAATCGGATATTGTAATAGACAAGATATTATACATCTTAGTACTTAGATTTTTGATACCCAGCTATGGAGCATGTTTTAGGTATTGAATTTCTTCCTTTTACGATGATTAGCTCAAACCCTAATCTTGGATGTTTGACAATGTGATCAATTGCTGGATTTGGCTTGATGGGTGTTAGTTATTATCAATTGTGGTACTAATTCGAAGTGGGTCTTACTTATCGCTGTGGTTTAACTACTCTATTGCATGTTTATTTCAATGTAATTTAAGTGTTTTATGCTTGCTTGAGAATGAAGTATGAAGTATGAAGCTAAAGTGATAAGTTTGCACTCATAGTTAGTGGGTCACAACGAATTTAGCTCGAGAGAGTGATTCCTAATATTCATGCAATGTATTCAGCTCGAGAGAGTGAATGTGGTGAGGTTGTGGACTGGTCTTTAAGCCTAAAGCATTGAGGTTCGAGAGAACTCAATTGAAACAAGGTAGTTGTTCGAGACAAAAGTGCCTTACCTAAAGTTCACCTTACCCATGAAAAGTTAGCACTTTTGGTTAGTAAGTTGCACCCATTGAGTTGAGTTTAGAAATTGGTTGGTCAATCCCCCAAGTACCTTTATCCTATTTTGTTGCTCTCAGTTACTTGTTGAGGCTATTTTCTTATCCACAAATTCATTACTCTGACATTGCGTCAACCCTCTAGTTTCATTACTAGTTTCCACAAATCTTTAGTCCGTTAGCTACCAAAATCACTATTGTAATTTCATATTTGAATTCAAAATATAACTACTCTCTGTGGGATCGATCCCAACTCTTTTGTTGGGTTTATACTACTTAACGATCATTTACACCTAGTATCGGAAGAGGTGTAGTTGATACGTTAATCACAATGGCGCCGCTGTTGGGGAGTGGTGTTATTTAAGATTCTCTAATTGAAGTTTGATTCGTGATTTTGTTGGCTGAAGTGGAATCAACTTGATTTGTTTTTGTGTTTGTGTTGGTTGTGTTGAGCAAACGAAGAAATAAGTGAGATAGAAAGTAATGGTGGTTAAATGGGCCACCAAGGTGATATTGAAGACCTTAATAGTATGCATAATCCAGTCCAATTGGGTGGAATTGGTAGAATCTGACTGCCGTCAACTGAAGAGAATGTTATATTCCATGTTACCAATACAACTCTTCATCTCCTTCGAATGAAGGGACTCTACAGAGGGATGACTCATGAAGACCCACATGAGCATATGCAGAATTTTATAGATGTTTGTGGCCCATTCTTCTACAAGAATGTATCACAAGAATCAGTCCGTCTCATATTATTCCCTTTATCTTTGACAGGTGAAGCAAGAAAATGGTTGGTTGAGTTACCAAAGAATTCTATCACATCATGGGATAAGCTAACTACGACATTCAATGTGAGATTCTTTCCCCCCATCGAGGATGATGATACTCAGAGACAACATTCAAGGGTTCAAGCGATTGGAGGGTGAGCCGATCCACGAAACATGGCTGAGGTTTAAGAAGTTACTACTTCAATGCCCAACTCACGGGCTTCCAAACAATGTGTTGCTACAATACTTCTATCGAAGTCTTGACTCGGTAAATAAAGGAGTAGCTGATCAATTGATTCGAGGTGGAATAATGTTGCAATCATTTGAGGTAGCTTCGTTTCTTCTTGACGACATGAAGAAAATAAACCAAGCTTGGTATACTCAAGAAGATCAAGTTTCGCCTTTTTGATTTAGAATGACTCAAGAACAACTTGATAAAGAGAGAGAAAGGGATGAGAATATCAAGAAGATGTTATCCCATATCGAGATGCTACAAACGAAAGTGTTAGAAAATGTGAGCAAACCCAAAGGAGAAAGGGGAGTATTTACAGTTGAGGAGGGTTCTTCCTCGAGCTATTCAAAGCCGGGGAAGAATCAAGGTTGGAACTTTCATGGATTTGAGGAGGGTTTCCACCCACCTTACTTGCTGCGGGGTGAGAATCAAGGTTGGAACTCTCATAAATATGAAGAGCGGAGAAGATTCTATCAAGATTGGCTGAGCTAAGTGATCCTTTAAAAAAAGGGTATGATCATGAAGAAGACCACACATAATCGAGTGAGAGCCCAAAGTCAAAGGGGAGTACAAGTAGTCTCCGAGTGGATGATTTGTTGTCTCACATCCTTGATAAGGTTGAGGGCTCGGATGAATTACTAAAAGGGATGAAAGCCGACTTCTCGTCATTGAACAATGGAGTGAATTATCATGCTGATGCAATCAAGCTACTTGAAGGCCAGCTGAGATAAATTTCGGCACATTTGGGACCAAAAGTAATGGGGGAAGGCGACACCACACTCATAACAACTTTGGTGGAGGATGGTGATAGAGATTTGGCTGTGGTTACTCGAAGGAGAAAGGTAGCGGTAGGTGATATGTAAGACAATGATGAAGCTCAAGCTCATGAAGAAGATAAAGGTATCAAGGAAGAAGAGATACTCATCCAACAAAGCATTGCCAAAGAGTCACAAAAAGATGTAGGAAAAAGCAATCCAATCTCAAAATTGGTGCAACCTCTCCCCAAAACACCTCCTCCATTTCCCCAACATCTCAAGAAGAAAAACAAGGACGAAAAGTTCAAGAAGTTATTATCGGTGTTCAACCCTCTAGTGGAGGCATTGTTGGAGATGTCGGGTTATGCCAAGTTTATGAAGGAGTTAGTCACAAAGAAAAGAATCTTGGACTTCGAAACAATTGAAGTTTCTCATAGTTGTAGTGCAATTATGACTAATGAGATGATCAAAAAGAAAGAAGATCCCGGAACTTTCACCATCCCTTGCACTATCGGATTGTTCCAATTTGCCAAGGCCCTATGTGACTTAGGAGCAAGCATCAACCTAATGCCATACACAATCTATAAACAACTTGGGTTGGGTGAACCTAAATCCATAATAATGAGACTCTTGATGGCAGACTGATCGATTAAACACCCCGTGGGGATACTCTATGATATTTTGGTAAAGGTGGACCGATTCATATTTCTGACGGATTTTGTCATCCTTGATTGCCAGATTAATGCTGAAATTCCCATCATTTTGGGAAGAAAATTCCTAGCTATAGGAAGGGCACTGGTGGATGTGGAAAGTGGAGAATTGAAGTTTTGGGTGAATGATGATGATGTCACCTTTAATGTGTGTAGGTCAATGAAGCACCAAAGCGACATTCATGTGGTTTCGACAGTTGATGTAATTGATGAGGATGTGGCTATTGTGATTCATTTATTGTGTCTGAGTGAACCATTTGAGGCGGTGCTTGCGAACTATGATGCGACCGAAGTGCAAGGTTATGATGAGGTGGTAGATGCCCTTTCGGGATTGGGGGAATGTTCAAGGAATCCACTAAAGCTGGACATTGATCTAAAGATTTGAGAAAATCCTCCCGAAAAACCGTCTACGGTGGAACCACCAAAGCTAGAGTTAAAAACACTTCCTGATCATTTGCGATATGCATTATTGGGGGTAAACAACACCTTACCGGTTAATATTGCTGCTGACTTGCTCGAATGGAAAGTAAATTTGCTTCTTGAGGTGTTAAGAAGGTACATCAAAGCTGGGTGGACGATCCCTGACATTGTGGGAATTCCACCCGGCATATGCACTCACAAAATTCAACTTGATAGTCAATTCAAACCGAGTGTCGAGCATCGAAGGAGATTGAACCCACCAATGCAAGAGGTAGTGAAAAAGGAGATAATCAAGTGGTTGGATACAGGCGTGATCGACCCTATTTCGGATAGAAAATGGGTAAGCCCGGTGCAATGTGTACCCAAAAAAGGGGGCATCATGGTAGTCCCGAACGAGAAAGGAGAACTGGTTTCGATGAGACCGGTAACCAGATGGAGGGCTTGCATGGATTACCGCAAGTTAAATTCATGGACAGAAAAGGATCACTTCCCCATGCCCTTCATGGATCAGATGCTTGATCAACTTTCGGAGCGAGGATGGTATTTCTTCTTTGATGGTTACTCCGGGTATAATCAAATCTCTATTGCACCGGAAGATCAGGAGAAGACAACATTCACCTGTCCATACGGTACTTTTGCTTTCAAAAGGATGCCCTTCGGGTTGTGTAATGCTCCGGCAATGTTCCAACGTTGCATGTTGTCTATTTTTGCTGATATGGTAGAAGATTCAATGGAAGTTTTCATGGATGACTTTTCAGTCTTGGGCGATTCTTTTGAAACATGTTTGGCACACCTTGGGCAAGTTCTTCAAAGATGCGTGGAAACTAATCTTGTCCTAAATTGGGAGAAATGTAACTTCATGGTTAGGGAAGGTATAGTTTTGGGTCACAAGCTATCGCAAAAGGGATTGGAGGTTGATAAAGTGAAGATTGAGGTAATTGAGAAGTTACCGTCACCAATCTCGATAAAAGGCATTCGTAGTTTCTTGGGGAATGCCGGGTTCTACCAGAGATTCATCAACGACTTCTCCAAAATGGCACTCCCATTGTGCAAATTATTGGAAAAGGAGGCAAAATTTTACTTTGATGATGCTTGTATGGCAGCCTTTAAGTGTTTAAAAGAGAAATTGATCTCTACTCCGGTTATCATTAGCCCCGATTGGTCAGCACCTTTCGAAGTGATGTGTGATGCCAGTGGTGCGGCTTTACGTGTCGTGTTGGGACAAAAACGTAACAAGCTATTCCATCCCATTTACTACGTAAGCAAAACACAGAATAGTCCTAAGCGTAATTACACGGTTACGGAGCAGGAATTACTGGAGGTGGTATATGCATTTGAAAAATTTCGAGCATATTTATTAGGCACCAAAGTGGTTGTTCAGACTGATCATGCAGCTTTGCGTTATTTGATGGCAAAGAAAGACGCCAAGCCAAGATTGATAAGGTGGGTATTATTGTTGCAAGAGTTTGACTTTGAAGTCAAAGATAGAAGAGGGTGTGAAAATCAAGTTGTTGACCATCTATCCAGGTTAGAAGGCAAGGAGAATGAAGAGCTGGAGGTAGATATCAATGAATCGTTTCCCGATGAGCAGCTATTAAAAAATACTTTTGGGATGAGCCATATTTATTTAGAGAATGTGAAGATCATATCATTAGGCGATGTATACCTGAGGAAGAGTTCAATAAGATTCTTTATGCCTGTCATGCTTCACCAGTTGGGGGTTATCATAGCGGTGTACGCACAACAGCTAAAATTCTTCAAAGTGGGTACTACTGGCCATCTCTCTATAAAGATGCCTATGAGTTTGTCAAGAAATCTGTACAATGCTAGAAACAAGGTGGGGTGTCCAGAAGAAATGAGTTGCCTCTTCAGCCTATTCTTGAAGTTGAGTTATTTGATGTCTGGGGAATAGATTTCATAGGGCCATTCGTGAGCTCATTTGGTAACAGGTATATCTTGGTGGCTGTGGATTATGTTTCCAGATGGGTGCAAGCGGTGGCACTACCTAACAATGAGGGGAAGAGTGTTGTTCAATTTCTAATACGCTACATCTTTGCAAGATTTGGAACCCCTCGAGCTATTATTAGTGATGAAGGGTCGCATTTTTGTAATCGCCTGTTTGCATCTGCATTGAGTAAATACGGCGTGAAACATAAAGTGGCTACACCATATCATCCCCAAAAAAGTTGTCAAGTGGAAGTTTTGAACCGTGAGATTAAGAGTATATTGGCAAAGACCGTAAATGAAAACATGACTGATTGGTCTCAAAAATTAGATGACACTCTTTGGGCATATCGCACCGCTTACAAGACACCAATTGGCATGTCCCCATATCAGCTGGTTTTTGGGAAGTCTTGTCACCTACCAATCGAACTTGAGCACAAAGCACTTTGGGCATTAAAGGCATTAAATTTGGATTGGGAAAATGCTTTGAAAGAGAGAGTCGACCAGCTGAACGAGATGAGGAATTCCTATTTAGAGCTTATGAAAGCTCATCTCTCTACAAGGAGAAAATGAAGAAATGGCATGACCCTAAAATCCTCAAGAGAGAATTTCAAGTCGGAGACTTTGTGCTGTTGTACAATTCTCGACTTAGACTCTTTCCAGGAAAGCTCAAGTCAAAGTGGTCCGGTCCTTTTAAAGTGATCCGCGTATATAACAATGGGGTTATTGAAGTTATGTGTAAGGAAGGTCCAGCTTTTAAAGTGAATGGGCAACGCTTGAAGTTGTATTTTTGGGAATACCATGAGATTTCTTTGATTGAAGTGGTGTATTTGGAAGATGCATGAAAGCATTTCCACGTCACTCCACGACGTTAAATAAGGCGCTTCTTGGGAGGCAACCCAAGCGTTAGTGGTTTTGAATAATGTGCGCTGAATGTGCAGGTTAGGGTGATTCTGCGATGCAACGCTTCTTTCTGCAATCCGCCAAGTCACATCGGCGATCTCAATTTTGATCGCATTTGTGGCACCAATGGTTGGCTGAGGTGCTAGAACATTGGGCGGAACAATACACACCAATCGGCGATGCGCCAAGAGGATTCGGCGACCCGACTTTCTCTCCCCTTTTCCCCACCTACAAAAGTTTGGAGTCCTGGAACTTTAGGCGAGGCCTTACATCCGGTTGGTGATTAACCGATGCTGTTCGGTGATCTAGTTTCTGTCCGCCTTCTTACCCCAAGGTCAAGTGGTTCCACACTGGAAATTTTGGCGAGCCGCATGCCACTTGGCGATTCGCCTAATGATTCGGTGAACTCCATAGGCCTTCACCTAATGTCCGCCTAGTGAATATTTCTTTTCACCCTACTCTATTTGTTTGTGCGCTAGTACTTTATCTTTATCTTTTTATTGTCCTTAGTTTATCTTGTGTAATGTTTATTCTCTACTAACATTGAGGACAATGTTGGATGCTTTTGGTGGGGGTGGTAGGAGTCTGGTTGTTAAGCCATTTGTTCTTGTTAAGTCTTTTGTTCTCTTGTGCAAATTTGAGAATCAGTTATGATCATTACCGATAACTTAAATAGTGTTCTTAATTGAACGAAATGAATGCGTGGTTACGATGAGGCCAAATAAAGTTGCATAGACAATGTGTGAACTTTTTGCATCTCGTTGTGACTAGCTGATTATTGAATGAGTCTATTGTGATGAACATTGCACACTAGTTAGAAAGTGTGGAGTCTCGTTTGATATTGGTGCCAATTCCTTGTATGATGAGCTTACTTTGAACCATTGTGTGATAACACCTAGAATTTGCCCCGTTGGTCCGGTTGACTAAGTGAGGCAAGCACTTGAAATGATCTTAGGCAACGATTTTGAAGAGTGAAACAATTTGACAATATACCTCTTTTGTGGCCAACCTTGTGAGATGTGTGAACCTTGATTGAACCCCCTTTAGCCTTATCCTTTTCTTGGAAGAAACTTGAACAATCGTGATCCCATAACTTTCATGAAGTGTGGTTTGTATGAATAGCCAACTTAGGCCAAAAGCCTAGTAGGGGGTGCGGTGAAAAGAGAAGGAAAATCAAGAAGTGTGAAAAATCCCCCTTTGAGAATGGTTTTGAAAAAAATGGAACCCCTCCATAAAAAAAAGAGAAAAGAAGCAAAGAAAAATAATGAAAAAGTTGTGAAATAATTGATGAAAATTGCAAAAGAAATGGGGTGTCCGGTAATTCATATGAAGTTGAATAATGTGATGAATTATGAGCATGTTTGAATTGTTAAAGAAAAGGAGGAATGTGATGTTCAAGCCACACTTCATGAAGGTAGAAGCCACTGAGCCTAAATGACCATACCTTCACACTCAACCCCGTTACAAGCCAGGAAAAGACCTCTGTGATCTCGAGTGAGCTGAAACAAGTGTTGATTGGAATATAAGGGCAAACCTATGGGTGAATTCATGCGTGGGTTCATCTTTGTGAGTGTCAGAGTTGTATGTGATTTTGAAACTGTAAATTGCTAAGAAATAGTGTGTGAATATGGAATCGTCTTTGTTGTGAGGGCATTTGAGTACCTTTGTTGAGCTTGAACTTGCATTTGGGGAAAGTTTTGTGAACTTGAGCATCTTTGGTAATGGTGAGTCACAATTTGAATCTTTGAGTGCACAATTGATCATTGAATGACTAAGTTGAGTCTTGTTGTGTGCATTCATGTTGAATCTTATGTAGCACTGTTTGAGGCATCCTTTTTGAACTGTTGAACTTGAGTTTTACTTGAGGACAAGCAAAAGTTTAAGTTGGGGGTGTTGATGAGTCTGAGAGTTGGACTCATTTAGGGCTTTGTTTTGATAGATTTAGTGTCCTCAAATGCCTAATTTATGCTATAAACTTATGTTTATGCTTTGATTCTCAGGTATATGGCTTGAAGAACAAAGCATGGACACTAACAGGAAAAAAAGAGAAACACAAGCTGAGAAAGGAGAGACAAGAAGGCCTGAATACCGCCGAGAGAACTCGGCGAATCGCCGAGTCGCCCATAGACCGCCTAATTTTACAGAATCTGAGCCTGAAACGGGGAAAATTTAGGCGAACTGCGTTCTCTATCGGTGAGTCACCGACTGCATCGGTGAAGGAAAACGGCACCGCCGAACGCAGTGATCAAGACAAAAACAACATCAAATTGGGGAGCTAAAGGATTGAAAAGCGCATCACGGATGTGATTCGCGATCCCGATCTAGATGGCCTAAAGTTATAGTGTTTGAATGAGGAAAAGGTGAAGAGGAAAGCGGCGATGGATTGGAACAATTGGCGAGTCACCGACTGGTAAGCGGTTCCCGACTTTTCTCGCCGAACGACTCCAAAAAGCAGCATCTCAGATCAGTATAAATTAACTTTTGGAAGAGAGAGAAGTCATTCAGTCATTGAAGAACAAAATACAGAGAACAAAAACACCATTCTTGTTGATTTTATCCAATTTTGGCAAGAGATTTCAATTGGGTATTGTAATAGACAAGATATTATTCATCTTAGAACTTAGATTTTCGATACCCAGCTATGGAGCATGTTTTAGGTATTGAATTTCTTCCTTTTACGATGATTAGCTAAAACCCTAATCTTGGAGGTTTGACAATGTGATCAATTGCTGGATTTGGCTTGATGGGTGTTAGTTATTATCAATTGTCGTGCTAATTCGAAGTGGCTCTTACTTATCGTTGTGGTTTAACTACTCTATTGCATGTTTATTTCAATGTAATTTTAGTGTTTTATGCTTGCTTGAGAAAGAAGTATGAAGCTAAAGTGATAAGTTAATACTCATAGTTAGTGAGTCATGACGGATTTAGCTCGAGAGAGTGATTACTAAGATTCATACTATGTATTCAGCTCGAGAGAGTGAATGTGGTGAGGTTGTGGACTGGTCTTTAAGCCTAAAGCATTGATGTTCGAGAGAACTCAATTGAAACAAGGTAGTTGTTCGAGAGAAAAGTTCCTTACCTAAAGTTCACCTTACCCAAGGTAGTTGGTCAATCCCCCAAGTACCTTTCTCCTATTTGGTTGATCTCAATTACTCGTTGAGGATATTTTCTTATCCACAAATTCATTACTCTGACATTGTGTCAACCCTTTAGTTTCATTACTAGTTTCCACAAATCTCTAGTCCGTTAGCTACCAAAATCACTATTGTAATTTCATATTTGAATTAAAAATATAACTACTCTCTGTGGGATCGACCCCAACTCTTTTGTTGGGCTTATACTGCTTAACGATCATTTACACCTAGTATCGGAAGAGGTGTAGTTGATACGTTAATCAGTTATTGGTTCTTAATAGTGTAACATCTCGCAAATTGAAATAACTAGGAAGAAGAAAAAAATTTGGAAATAGCCATTTTTGGAAAGATTATAAAAATCTGGAAATTTTGTTAAGTATGTTAAGTTGAGTTTTAGCTAACTTCAAATGACCATAACTCCTAACTCAGGATGAGTTAGGTGTGTTTCCAGATATCATAGGAAAGATCTTGGAATAATCTTTCCAACGCCACCAAGTTTGCACGATTTCGAGTTCGTATGAGTGAGATATTCCCATTGGAAATTGGGCTGTTCAAATAAGGAAAGTTCAATCCGGATTTTTAAAGGGTATTTTAGTCTTTTTCTTACCCAATTGTTTTATTCCGTTTTTAGTAATTAAGTTAGGGTCTAATCAGAATTAGATCAGTTTATGCTTTTACCAAAACAAGTTAGCATTTTGAGAGAAGAGAGAAGAAGAGGAGAAAAGAGGAGAAGGAGCAAGAATCGTCAAGATCTTCAAGAATCGCTTGTGGATTTCGTCAAGGGGTGATCCCTACGAGGTATGTGAGATAACATAGCGTTGGGTTAGTTCACCCACGCGCCAA
>JAJONR010007914.1:0-23080 GCA_029582245.1 Solanum etuberosum
ATACTATAAGAGTATATGTATATTGTTGTGGTATCATTAAGGTTTCTTGTTCAGAAATTACTCATTAGTCAATGATACTATAAGAGTATATGTATATTGTTGTGGTATCATTAAGGTTTCTTGTTCAGAAATTACTCATTAGTCAATGATACTATAAGAGTATATGTATATTGTTGTGGTATCATTAAGGTTTCTTGTTCAGAAATTACTCATTAGTCAATGATACTATAAGAGTATATGTATATTGTTGTGGTATCATTAAGGTTTCTTGTTCAGAAATTACTCATTAGTCAATGATACTATAAGAGTATATGTATATTGTTGTGGTATCATTAAGGTTTCTTGTTCAGAAATTACTCATTAGTCAATGATACTATAAGAGTATATGTATATTGTTGTGGTATCATTAAGGTTTCTTGTTCAGAAATTACTCATTAGTCAATGATACTATAAGAGTATATGTATATTGTTGTGGTATCATTAAGGTTTCTTGTTCAGAAATTACCCATTAGTTAATGAAGTCAATGATACCATAAGAGTGAGTTTTCTTTTTCAAAAATTACTCATTAGTCAATGATACTATAAGAGTATATATACTCTTATAATATCATAGACTAATGAATAATTTCTGAACAAGAAACCTTAATGATACCAATACAGTATATGTATATTGATTTAGTATCAATTAAGTGAAATTATTAGTCTTAATGATACCAATGCAGTATATGATACTTATCTAGTATCAGTTAAGAATTTTTTTTTGGGGTATATAGTGTAATTATTTAGTGGGATATGAATGTAAAGGGGTATATGTTTGTAATTATTTTACTTTTATGGAGTATGTGCTTAGTTTCTCCATAAGAGAATATATCTATTGAAGTCGTCCATCTTGTCAGGAGACTAGTGGAGAAGTATATGGAAAGGAAGAGGGACCTGCATATTATGTCCATTGACCTTGGAAGGCATATGAAAATATTCTGACGGGTGTCCTTTGGAGGTGCTTGTAGGCTAGAGGTATTTTGATGACTTATATTAGGGAGATAAAGGACATGTATGATGTCAAGACTAGAGTTAGAAAAGTTGGTGGAGACTCGGAACACTGCTCCAAGGAGACGGGGTTGTACCAGGATCAGTTATTATATAGCCCTGGGTTTTAACAGAGATCAGTTCTTATAGCCCTTTCCTACTTGTTTTTTTGATTGCCATTTTGTCGTTGATGCGAAGTTTTGATGATTTAACAAACTTCGGAAATAATGAAAAAAAAAGACCAATCCAGTTACCTGAAGAGTCATGCTGATAGGGGGAACTGGTGAAAGGGGGAAGAAGGTGAATAATTCTATTATCATCAAAAATGAGGAAAATGTTATTTTGGAGCTGATGTTAAGTTTTGATGATTTAACAAACTTAGGGATCTAACAAGGGACCAGATCCAGGAAAGGGTCTTTTGGTATTAGGACTGATGATAGGGAAAATGAATGAATAAACTCGGTGTGAGGAATGTTTGCTCGTCATCATCAAGAAAGGGGGAAATATTGTATTCTAGATGTTTTGATGGTCCTCACAAATGCAGGGACCCAGTCCCTGCATGAGTGCTCTCGTCCAGATTCAAAACGGTGTACAACTGTAAAGTTGTCTTGTCTTGTTGGTTGGTGAAAAGTGCAGCGTACTTCACCAATAAGAAGGGCGAATGAGGTTGTTTCTTTCAGTGCGTCAAAACTCTTGTTGGTCATTCATATATACAACAATAAGCAAACAACATTATTCATTCAAAAAGAGATAGAGCTAGCAAGTCTTTTCAAGAACTCACAAAGAACACACTGCAAGGGGCCTGGTCCCGAAAAGACAGCGTACACAAAAAAAAAGTCAAAAGACAACTGTCTAAAAGCTGTCACATCTGACATGGTTGGTGCACTGCTTTTCAGAGAAGTAGGCTCTCATCCAATAGTGTCGTCCCAAGGAGTTTGTGTCCATTTGATATAGTCTTTTCTCACAAGACACAAACTATGATTTGGCAAAAATATTTTTGAATTTCTGAAAATTCATAAGCTCAAAAAGAAAAGGTCATCTTCAAGGAAGAACACTGATCATACTCAACAAGGGACCTGATGGAGTGCTGAAGCATCTTGTTGTGTTTTGAGCTTTGTGTCTTATGTTCTTAAATTGTAAATCTACTCCTAAGTTATACAGGATAGTAGATCGGTTGCTTGTCTACGTATTTAGTTTGAGTCGTATTAACTAGAGTTAGTTAGTCGAATCATCTAATTTTTGGTCAATCATTTTTTACATCATTGTTTTGATGTTCTCTTGGGTAGAGTTGCCTAGGAGTGTCAACGAGAGGTAGTTGATGTGTGGTTCAACAGAGTTTCTGCTTGTGTATGCTCTTATCGTAGAGATCGGAGTTGGTGGCTAGAGTTAGCCTTGGTGGGTTCTTAAAGTCTAGATCAACTAGAGTTAGTTTGTTTAGTGGGCAATAGAGTTATTGCTTAGTTTTTCTTTTGTAGTAGAGTTGCTACAATAAGAAGGAAGGGATTAAAGAGTTTTAATTCCTAGGTTGCAAGAGTTTGTAATCTGAAATTTTGCTCTGTTTGAATGAAACGGATTTTGGGTTGAATGTGAGTACAGGTCGTGGTTTTCACTGCCCTTGAGCAAGGGGGTTTCCACGTAAGATCATTGTGCCTGATTTACTTTGAGCTATTTATTTTCCGCACTTTTATTCTGTTTGGAGACCTGGTCCTTTGATCAATAGTGAACGCATACATTCCAATAATTGGTATCAGATCTTGGGCTTTCTATCTGGTTAACACCAAGAGAGAGATTCCTGCGAAGAATGGCGACTCCACTAAACTTGCAAAAAGGTCAGTCACCTACAAGGCCACCTCCTTTTAATGGTCAGTTCTATAGATGGTGAAATATTTGAATGAGTGACTATCTCATGGCTGAGGACATTGAGGTATGGAATGTTATTTGTGAAGGTCCTTATGTGCCAAATATGGAAGTAAAAGATGGAGATATCAAAAGAGTCGTTCCCAAAACTCGACAGCAATATAATGACTCCGATAGAAGAAAAGTTGAAAAAAATCACAAAGCCAGGAAGCTACTGATGTGTGGCATTGAAGTAAATGAATATAATCTGATTTTGTCTTGTGAATCAGCCAAGGAAATTTGGGATCGATTGAGAATAGTGTACGAGAGTACTGAGGAAACAAAGAATCTCTTCACTAGTCAGTTTAAAAGTTTCACCATAAAAGAAGGTGAATCTATTCATGAAATACGTACTAGATTCTCCACCATCACAAATGAGCTTATGTTCCTGGAAGAACTTGACCCTGTGTACAAGCAAGTCTCTAAGATACTGGAAATTCTTCCCAGATCTTGGACAAATGAATTTGTGATTGGTGATGAAACAAGGGACCCTGAAGTAGAGATGCTGGATGCACAATTTGAACATCTTCAAGTTCATGAGATGCATAGGAAAAAGGATGGTCTCATTCTCAAAGGCAAAGACAAAAGGTCAGATTCGATTAATGAGGCAGATCGGAAGAAAGATGCAAAAAGGGACAAATCACTTGCTCTCAAGGTGTCACAAAGTGAAACCCCTGAAATAAATGAGAACATAGGCTATTTCACTCGAAGATTTCAAAAAATTATGAGAAAACGTGGAGGTCTCATGAAGAAAGGAAATCTTGACAGGGCTACAAACTCAAATGACGTGTGTTATAAGTGTGGTAAACCAGGTCACTTCATTAGGGACTTCCCTATGCACAAGGTTGACCACAAGGATTATGTCAAGTCTGGAGAAGGCAAAGACAAAAGAAGGGACCAGGTCCGTGACAAGTCAAGCAGAAGAGAAACTACTGATCATGCAGTGAAGAAGGATCTGACTGCCTGGGAAAATGTCTTAAGTGATTCAGATGATTTTGAACACTCTGATGATGCTTTCATGGAAGAGTCAGATGATGAAAATGATAATGAAGAGGTAACCTTATCATACTTCAAGCAAAACTTGAATACCTTTTCTACTAGTAAATTGAGAAAGCTAGTTGTTGTACTAATTAATTTGGTCAGTGAGTTAACAACTGAGAATGATCTCGTGAACAATAGCCTACACATATCTCAAGATGGAAAAATTGCTCTAGTTACCCAAATATCTGATATTGAAAAACAAATAGTTGTTGTAGAAGCTGAAAATCTTGAACTGAAGGAAAAGATAAAAAGGGTGACTACTACAGTTTCTAAAGAAAAGAATGAGGCTAGCAGCTTGCAGCTGGAGCTTGAAAATAAGCTGCACACTGCTGAAATGAAGATGGATTGGCTCTAGAAAGAAATCTTGTGTTGGAGAGGGACCTGGTCCATGTAAAAGAGGAACTGAACAAATCCCTCAAATGGACCGCTTCTTCTAAGATTCTTACAAATTTAATAAGTCAGGGTAACAACAGTAGAAGAGGGCTGGGTTTTGAGAAGATAGATCCCATATACAATCTTCACAACAAATATGTTGCTGCTGATAATTTGATATGTGTGTATTGTGGTCGAAATGGACATCTTAAGAAAGATTGTCCTGTTTGGAAAAAACATGAAGGAAGTTGTTCAAACTATTCCAAAAAGAGGAACAGACAGAAGAAGGGACCTGGTCTTGCTTTTGGTCCTGAGTTGAAGAAAACCAGTCTGCCTTACTAGATAAAAGAGTTTCTTATCACTCCGTTATCTGCTTACTGGGAACTCCGTCTCAAATGGATTCCCAAGGCTAACAAGTGATTTGCTATGCAAGTGAGAGGAGGTAACATCAGTCATTGTTGGTTCATGAATAGTGGATGCTCAAAGCACATGACTGGGAAAACTAAAAAACTTCCTCTTTCTCAAGGCACTTCAAGGTGGAGGTGTCTCTTTTGGCAACGGTAAGAAAGGGTACATTCTTGGTGTAGGCAGGACTTGAAAGTCTGTGGAATACCTCATTGAAGATGTGTACTATGTAAATGGGTTGATGTACAATCTTCTAAGTGTTTCACAAATTTATGATAAAGGAAATGGAGAACATGTATATTGTTGATCTGAATACTGCTCGTAGTGACAGTCTCACTTTCCTGAGTGCTCAAAGTGAGAATGCTGATGTATGACACAAGAGACGTGCTCATGTGAGTGCTTCTCTACGTCGCAAACTGGTGTCAAGGGACTTGGTCTGCGGTCTGCCCAAAATAAAATTTACAGATGACAAAGTTTGTGATGCTTGTGTTAAAGAGAAGCAGATCAGACTATTCTTCAAGTGGAATAAGCAGGCTTTTAATCTTCCAAAGAACTTTCGGGCTGAAGTGGTGAATACTACATGTTCTGTGACCAAAAGGATGATATTGAGAAGTTTGATCTCAATGATGTTGAAAGAGTATTTGTGGGATATTCTTCCTCCAGCAAGGCTTATCGGGTGTATAAAAATAAAAATTGTGCATTGAAGAAAGTGTTCATATGATTTTTATGAGTCTGGAAGAATTGAGAAGTTCCAAAACAAAGAAAATTCTGAGATGGAAGAACTGCTTCAGATTCAGAAAGATGGTCTAAATAGTGAGCTTGCTGAAGAATATCATCTTCACGAATCCAGCAATCCCAAAGAAGCTGATGCAGATGATGAACCTAATAAGGGACCTGGTCCGGTAGACAATGTTGAACAAAGATGATGCATTCAAACTGATAATGAGAATTCTGAAGGTGAGAATAAAGAAGCTGATCAAGCTCAATTTGAAAGAAGCAAAGTATGACACTCGGTTCCCCGACCAGCTGACATGTTGTCCAAGTTCCTCTTCAACAATGGTTTCAAAAGAGGTAAAATTTATAAAATCCTCTTTTTGAAATCACAAGGAAAGGAACTGCTGATTATACAAGTATATATCGATGATATCATCTTTGAAGCAACCTTTGAGGTGTTGTGTGAAGAGTTTGTTGCACTCATGAGTAGGGAGTTTTGAAGTGAGCATGATGGGAGAATTAAATTTCTTCTTGGAGATGCAGATCAAGCAAACTTCTAAAGGTACCTTCGTTTGTCAAGAAAAGTACAACAAGTTGCTGAAGAAGTTTCACATTATGGACGCCAAGACAATTAATACTCCCATAGGGACCAACTTGAAGCCGGATGCTGATGGATCTGGTCCAGATGTAAATGATACAAGTGTTAGGATTTATGCAAGATTCCAAGCTTGTCCAATGGAATCACATTTGAAGGCTGCTAAAAGAATCCTAAGACATTTGATGAAGACAGGACCTGGTTCTACTCTATCCATCAGGAGATTTTTGTTGTTTGGAGGAATATGGTGATACTGATTATGCTGGATATCAAGTTGATAGAAAGAGCAAGAATGGCTCATTTTCTGGGCTCATATCTCATTTCATGGGGAACTAAAAATGCAAGATTCAGTTTCTCTTTCAACAACTGAGGCAATATATGTAGCAGATGCAGCTCTGATGAGGGACCTGGTAGAGATAAAAAAATTGAAGTTGGGGATGCTTAAACCTGATTGAATGGATCCTGCCTGAAGCAATCAACCCTCTCATGACTATGCAAAGGGAGCAGGTATCCTTGTTTTTTAGTTATGTATGTTTTAGCAAATTCAGTCTTATACCTTTTGTAGGTATACACACATGGAAAAATGGCTGAAGGAAAAGGGAGGTTAGGACAGATCTAGGCAATCACATTCAAACTACAGAGAGGGACCTGGTCCTTTCTCGAAGATTAGCACTCTTAACATTGCATTTTGAATTATGCATGAGAACCGTTGCAATTGTCACATGTCTGTCATCCGTTGTTCCATCATTTGAATACCAAAATGACACTTCCTTTCACATAATACACCCTTTTCACTTCCTTTATACTCCATATTTCTTTCCATCTCCCCAGAAAATTCAAACCCCCATCCAAAAAAATCAGAAATTTTCAAAACCCTCTTTTCTCCTCTCTCAAAAACACTTCAAATGTTTAAGCCTTTTGTTCCTACCGAAGAATTTTCTGATGAAGAAATGTTTGAGAGTGAAGAGGGACCGGGTTCAACAAGCAAAAAGAAGAAGGTGGAAAAGATGATGTTCAAAAAGAAAAGGGTTGATATTCTGAGAACTCAAAGTATTCTAACTAGGAGAGTGTCTGACCTTAAAAAAAATTGAAAAAATTGAAATGGTTCCTCAGTTATTGATCTATTCATCTCGGAGGCCTTGAGCAAGTTTGAGTTTACTAATCTTTCAGTCATGAAAAACTCAAGCTTGCGTTGGAAGCTATGACAGTTGCTCTTGCTAACAGGGATACTGAAATAGTTTGCGTGAAGGCTTAGATTCCGAAATAGCACAATCAGAGGGACCAGGTTGAGAAGACAACATGAAGCCCGGACAACAAAATATGTTGAACTTCAAGAGAGGCTTCTGAAAAGCCATGCTAAGGGATATACTCTACTAATCCTATTCTATCAATCATCCTCTTTTTAAATTACCGTGTCAGTCCTCCTCTTTTTCTATCGAAACTCAGTGGGTATTGTCTTGGTTCTCATTCGTAATAATATCTGCAATGCTTTGATTGCTGATCTTTTATTTATGAATGAAAAATACCTTGTTTCTACTGACTTGTCTCATTACTTTATGCATTTTTACTCATGCTCAGTGTTTCTCAAGTGGCCATGAATTTGCTTGAACTGCATTTATGTTAACTTGGTTTACTGCTTTAACCTTTTTTTATGATGTCAAAAGGGGGAAAATTTTTAAGGTATGAGATCAATGTTAGCTACTTGAAGAGGACATGGTCATGTTGCTGATAGGAGTAATCAATGCTAGTTACTTGAAGAGGACATGGTCATGCCGATAGGGGAAGAAGTTGAAGAAGTTTGTCATCATCAAAAAGGGGAAAAATACTATTTTGTTGTTGATTTGAAGTTTTGATGATTTAACAAACTTCGGAAATGATGAAAAAAAGGGACCAATTCGGTTACCTGAAGAGTCATGTTGATAGAGGGAACTGGTGAAAGGGGAAAGAAGGTGAATAAGTCTATTATCATCAAAAATGGGAAAAATGTTAATTTGGAGCTGATGTTAAGTTTTGATGATTTAACAAACTTAGGGATCTAACAAGGGACCAGATCCAGGAAATGGTCTTCTGGTATTGTGAGTGATGACAGGGAAAATGAATGAATAAACTCAGTGTGAGGAATATTTGCTCGTCATCATCAAAGAGGACAATTTTTTTGTATTCTAGATATTTTGATGATCCTCACAAATGTAGGGACCCGGTTCCTGCATGAGTGCTCTTGTCTAGATTCAAAATGGTGTACAATTGTAAAACTGTCTTGTCAGGTTGGTTGGTGAAAAGTGCAGCGTACTTCACCAATAGGAAGGGCAGATGAGGTTGTTTGTTTCAGTGGTCAAAACTCTTATTGGTGATTGATATATACAACAATAAACAAACAACATTATTCATTCAAAAAGAGATAGAACTAGCCAGTCTTTTCAAGAACTCACAAAGAACACACTACAAGGGACCTGGTCCCGAAAAGACTGCGTACACAAAAAAAAGTCAAAAGACAGCTGTCTAAAATGTGTCACATCTGACATGGTTAGTGCACTGCTTTTCAGAGAAGCAGGCTCTCAGCCAATAGTGTCGTCCCAAGGGGTTTGTGTCCATTTGATATAGTCTCATCTCACAAGACACAAACCAAGATTAGGCAAACATAGTTTTGAATTTCTGAAAATTCATAAGCTCAAAAAGAAAAGGCCATCTTCAAGGAAGAACACTGTTCATACTCAACAAGGGACCTGATGGAGTAATGAAGCGTCTTGTTGTATTTTGAGCTTTTTGTCTTATGTTCTTAAATTGTAAATCTACTCCTAAGTTATAAAGGATAGTAGATCGGTTGCTTGTCTAAGTATTTAGTTTGAATCGTATTAACTAGAGTTAGTTAGTCGAATCATCTAAGTTTTGGTCAAGCATTTTTTACATCATTGTTTTGATGTTCTCTTGGGTAGAGTTGCCTAGGAGTGTCAACTAGAGTTAGTTGGTGTGTGGTGCAGCAGAGTTACTGCTTGTGTATGCTTTTATCGTCGAGATCGGAGTTGGTGGCTCTTCTTAGCCTTGGTGGGTTCTTAAAGTCTAGATCAACTAGAGTTAGTTGGTTTAGTGGGCAATAGAGCTATTGCTTAGTTTTCCTTTGTAGTAGAGTTGCTACAGTAAGGAGGAAGGGATTAAAGAGTTTTAATTCCTAGGTTGCAAGAGTTTGTAATCTGAAACTTTGCTCCGTTTGAATGAAATGGAGTTTGGGTTGAAATCCTGTGAGTACAGGTCATGATTTTCACCGCCCTTGAGCAAGGGGGTTTCCACGTAAAATCATTGTGCCTGATTTACTTTGAGTTATTTATTTTCCGCACTTTTATTCTGTTTGGGAACCTGGTCCTGTGATCACTGGTGGACTCATACATTCCAACAGTGATGGATAAGTTACGCGGTCTATTCAAGAGGAGATTCTAATTAAGAAAATGAAGTAGGATATACATTTTCTAATTTAAACAATCATTATTAGGAAAAGAATGTGATTAAAAAGAAAAAAATAATTGGAAAAGGGCATTTTGGCCTATTAAGTAATAATAAGGGCACTCTTTGATCAAACTATAGAAGACAAAGACATTTTTGGATCAAACTATCAACTGATGATATTTTTTTTATTTCACATAGTTTAAAAACATTTTTTTACTCTTTTCCTCATAATCAATAAACACAGATATTCATAAGATTATACTTAAAACTTAGTTAAATCATAAGTAATATATGATATTTGAATGCGTAAATACACCCTATATCAGTCACACATAAACTCAACCTCGGAGACACCTCCAACCTCGATAAAGTCCCAATTTCAGCACTCTTTATCTCTCTCGTTGGATCTGATGAGGGTGTTGCTTGTGCATGCATGTGTTGGTTCCTTCATCTCACCCACCACTAGCTCCCACTTTAGCATTTCTAATTGGGTGTAGTCTTAAAAGGACCGGTTGTGGGTGAAAGGTGATAGAGTTAGCCCTTAGCTATAGAGTTATAACCTAAAAATTGCTCAAGTTTAGTGAAGATTTACGGAAAAGCCTACTTGAGGTAGATCGTAATTTTTTACTTTTAGAAGTAAGGTGCTTTTTCACATAAAATATGTGTGTTGATTATTGTTCTCTATTTATTTGTTGATTATTGCTGAAGAACCTAATTCTTGTGTATATAGATGACAACATAAAATAACAACAAAACAAGAATGAATTGGACTAGAATCACAAAGTAGGCTTTCCTTATAATTCTAGTTCCATGAATAACATTAAAGGAAAAAAGAGTTTGAATTATGGGGTTACAATTTTAACTTTACAAGTTGGGATATGAGTTGGGATTGGAGTAGTGCTATACAACCTAGTGTATTTGACAGCCATTTGCAGTATCAATCTACGTCCCACTATCCTTCCTATATTATTCTAGTTACGTACTTATTATTAAGTGTAGGTCAACCACCAAACGATGTATATGGTGCAGCGGATGGAGTTGCTCCTTCTTTAATTAGAGGTCTTGAGTTCGTGTTTTAAGTATGAAAAAATCTTTGATAGGGAGCGCTTTCTCCCGAATGAGGCTCTATGTCGCGCGAATCCAAAATAGTCGCTAGTCGACTCCAATATGGGTACCTGATATCGAGTGGAAAACCAAAAAAATGTGTAGGTCTTTAACGTCTCACAAGTATGTGGATATATGCATGTGATGTCTTCTGCGTTATGTTCATGTCCGTAGTACCGCGTGTTTGCCACTTATATGTATGTATATATAAAATAAAATCTATTGAGACCAACATCAATAGATGGCATTCCAATAAACTATACAAAGTAGCACGTTGTGGTTAATTTCTGTGTTAAAGTTTGAACAATTCACTTATTTTAAATTATGAAAAAGATTCAATAATTTACTTATTTTGAAATAGAGGGAATACTGTGTTAATCAAGGTTTCTGCTTGGGGCATCGTGTAATTATGTGACCTAGTTTGACGACACGGATCTTAAGAAAAAGAATTATTTAAGTTTTTGAAATTTATATCATTCAATGGTTAGCGAAACACACCTAGGCCTTGACTAGACAAATGTTTGTCTAGAAATGCTTCTAGGCGCGTTTATCCATAAAATATGCGTCCACCTGGCATAAATAACAACTTTATAATTTGCTGACACATTAAGTTTTTTAATATATTTTATATTTACTTTTTTAAAACTTTAAACTCTTTCCTTTTAAGTCAGAGATATCGATCGATGTCACAGTAGAGATGGGATTGCGACTAAGAAGCTAGAGAAGAATATGGTGACTGTCACGATTGGAATAAATTAATTTATATGATGATAGTCTTAATCTTTAACCTCAACTTTTAACCTAATATTTATTTATTTAGATTTTCCACAAATAGAAAAAAATTTCACATGGAGTGTCATGTGGCAGAATTTTCAAACAAAAGAGATGCTTTCTCTCAACTTTGGAAAAGAATCGAATTAGTTTTAAGTTGTTCATGCTTATCAGACACTAATAACATGAAACAGATGAGCAAAATAACTGTGTTTAATTTTTTTGGTCATGTACTGATGTACAATTGATCAACGTACGTAGTGTCATTACACTAAAATGATGTTTAGCGGCAATTAATTAACGGTAATCGCTTATTTGTCGCTAAATGTGTTTTTTAGAGGCAATTATTACTCTTGTAAATGTCTTTAAAACCTATAACGATATTGGATCCAATGAAAATTAACTAATGTCGATATAGAATTTTAGTACTCTTTATTAATGTGCATATTTATTACCGCTAAAAATTATTTTTGTTATAATGTGCTATGGAGATTCGCAGGATAGAGAAAATTGCATGTATAGTTCATTCAGAGGCGGAGACAGTATTAGGAGTTTGGAGGTTCTACTAAGCCATCAATTAATTAAGATACATATGTATTTATTTAATTTTCTAATACAAAATCTATAAAAAAAAAACTATTAGATTTGTCTGAACTCATAAATCTCTACTTAGCTCCGGCTCTGAGTTTATCCAACTTTGGTTTTCAAGGACAATACTCAAGTACATATTCTTTTATTGTGGCCCTTACTCTCTAGTCTTCCTATTGAACAGGATGAACTTATCAGTTAGCATATCACAAGAGTGACCTGTCTCTCTCTATATAAAAGAAGAGATCTGGCAAGGATGAAAGTTGGGAAGGGACCAAGCAAAGGATTATGGTGTGGTGGTAATTAAGTACTCCTTCATTCTTAATTAAAAGTTTTAGGTTGAAGTCTTCTAAGTATACAGAGTCGTTTTTGTTAGGGTGCTCTAGCTTTACCCTCAATATTGGATTTTCTGGCGCAAATTCAGATTTAATCGGACTCCAAAATAAATATCGGACACCAAATGAAAAACCAAAAAAAGTTAGGCATGGGGCATATATAATAATGTAAGGATGAGTGGCATTTTGTACGAAACCGTGTGAAGAATAAACATTATCCAACTAAGCAGTGGGCAGTGCATGTGGATCAGTATTACTCCATCCGTTTCGTTACATATGTGGCCCTTATTTTATTTTATGTTTTATAAAGAACTAAGAAATACTTCCTAGCAGGGGTGGGCGTTCGGGATTATCGAATTTCGGGTTTGATAATTCAGTAATTGATAGTTAAAAGTAGATATTAAATTTCAAAATTTTAAATTTCGATTTGATAAATCGGTAATCGGTAAATTAAATTTCGGTTTGGTATGATATTCCGTAACACCGTATTGAATTTATAGCCAATTGTATTACAAAGTTGATATTGCATCTCCAATCATTTTTATTTTTTTTATGTGGAGGCACGATATAACAGAAGATCAATAAGTAAGAAGACATCAAGAAAAAACAAATTGATACGACTAAAAGACATGTATTTGGGTTGTTTATGTATATTCTTTAACCTTCTCTTTGAACTTGTACTAATGAGTAATGGACATGTTGATATATGACTTTCATTAAGTAAATAATTCGGTATTTGGAAAATATCAAATACCGAATGGTACTAATATCTCATATCAAACCCAAATCCAAATACAATAATTTTAAATTTTTACTCCCGAATACCCAATTACCGAATATCAAATAACATTAAAATTTGGTTCGATTCGATAATTCGGTATTCAGTATTTCATGCCAGCCTTACTTCCTACCCCATTTTATGTGGTATTTTTTAAATTCGTTTAAAAAATGTCATTTTACTGTTATTAGAAACAATTTCATTTTAAAATCTATCTTATAGCTTAATAAAATGTTTTAAATTTGCACAAATATTTAAGGATTGTCTTATATAGCGAGCTTCAAAAATCTTTCTTTTTTTCTTAAATGTCGTGTCAAGTCAAATGGTGAAACACAAAATAAGATGGAGGAAGTACTTTTTAAAATATATATAAAAATAATTTAATTGAACTTTTCATTTTATATTTAATGACAAAGTTCTCTTGCTATGTAGATGTTATGGCATATTTAAGAGTAAATTCCTTAGATAGTCACTTATGTTTGAGAATTTGTCATATAATATCACTTTTGTTTCTTTTAGGACCAAATATCACCCCAACTATTCCTATTTTTCTTTAAATATACTCTTCTCCCCTAATGGGATGTCGTGTCACATTATTCTCTTCTTTTTTAACAAAATATTTTTTAATAATACAATAAAAAATTGTTTAGTATCTCTATAATAAGCAACTTCTTTTACGTATTAATTAAAGCATATACTCCATTCTTCAATTTTATAAAAGGTAATTAAATTTTAAATTAAAATTAACTAATATTTATTATTTATTTGTGAATATTATAAAAAATATAAGTAAATAAAATTCACAAACTAATTTACAAACAAAATTATCAAAAATTATAATTTGTATAGATATAATTAAATTATAGGTTCCATCCTGTAAGAGTTCTAATATGTAATATTTATTTAAAAGGGTCCTATTTTATATATTCTTCCAATTGTATGTCACGATCCTGACCCGTCGTGAGTGACACCCACACTAAATCATCGGTGGGAGAACCAACTATCTACTAACATGCCATCAATTAATCGATCTTAGAACAATAATTTAAATAAGTAAACAAAATTTTAATGTCTTAAAAGCAACTTTCATAAAGTAACAACCAAAGTCTAAACAAACGCGAAAACCCCCTAGAAACTTACAGTCACGTACCAAAAATCTACATAGTCTAGACTAAGGGGATGCAACTCCAAAACAAGAAAACAATCTAAAAGTCTAAGTCCGAGCAGATGGACTAAGTGATAAAGAGGAATCCACAACAGTCAAGAAGAAATAGCTTACTCTTGAATTCGGTTAGCATTGGATTCACGGTTGAGGTTGCAAAGCAGCGGCCAGAATATGTCATGTACTCAACAAAGAAAGAACAAGTGTAGTATCAGTACACCAATCATAGAATACTGGTAGAATTATCAGTCAGCTCCAAAAACATGAATATAAACACATAACTAAAATATAGTAACGACAACTCAACACATAATCAACCATGTTAGAAATTCAACTAGACTTTCTGTCATCAATCCTAATTTAACATTTACAAGAAGCATGTCCACATAATCACAAACAATTCCGTTTCACTTAATGAACTAACACACAAGGAAACAATCAAACATATACGTAACATCCCGCTTTAGAAAGAAGCTAGAGATAAAAAGAAACCATTTTTTTTTGGAAAGATCAAATTTGGAAAGTTTGGCAAGTTGTGCTAAATATAAATTTTAGATCAACTTCAAACGACCATAAGTCTCAGTACAGGATGAGTTAGGTGTGATATAAGATATCAAATGAAAGGTCTTTGAATTATCTTTCCAACGCCACCGAGTTTGCTAATTTTCGAGCTCGTATGAGGGAGATATGCCCGTTCGAGATTGGGCTGTCTAGCTAAGGAAAGTTAACCGGATTTTAAAGGGGTATTTTGGTCTTTTCCATAACCAATTGAGTTAATTCATTTTTAGTGAATCAATTAGGGTCTAAACTAATTTGATTCAGTTTACACTTCACAAAATTACGCTAGGGCTTTGAGAGAAGAGAAAAGAGAAGAAAAGCCAAAGTTCATCGTTCTTGAGATTTCGCTAGCGAATTTCGCCAAGGGTTAATCACTACGAGGTATGTGAGATAACATAGCGTTGGCTTCGTTCACCCACATGCCAATCATGATTTATTTCAGCGTATTTACGTTCTTGAAATAGAGTAATTGAGTTCTTGATGGATTTTGTTAAAGTTTCTATTGGGTTCTTGATTATTGAGTTGTTGAGGAATTCTTGAATTATTTTCATGAGATTTGAAGTTGTTTTTGAGTGGATTCTCGTGTACTTTGGTTGGGTATTCAAATCTAAGTGTTTGGGGAAGGAACCAATTGAATCTAGACGAATTAGGGTCGAAAAACGAACAAGGAAATTCGTCAAAAATCTGGGGAATGAGGGTGGGGCGCCGCGCCACTCATAGCGCCCCACGGCAGGTTCTGTAGTTTGGGCTCTGGGGCGCCGCGCCGCTTAGAGCACCCCAACCCAGGTTCTGTAGTTTTGGGTCTGGCGCCCGGCGCCACTCAGCACGGCAGGGTCGCCAGGTCCCCTACCCTTTCCCACTTCTTTCCGTTTGAGTTCCCTTGAAAAGTACCTATATTTTCTAGTTGATTTCTACACACTAAGGTAGGTCTAAACATCATGATATCATCCATAAACATGAATCATAACCTTGAATTCATAAATTCAAAATGAAGGAAAGTTAAAAGCCAAGTCTAGAGAGTTCCTAGAGTCTTTTCAAAAGTCTTTTACAAATGCTTTAAACTTATTTTAAGACTTGAGTTTCGAGTTGAGTAGAGAGTAAAGAGTGAAGTTCATTTACTCAAAAGAGTATATGGGGACTATGTATTCGCAAAGAGTAATATTTTTACATTTAAACAAGAGAGGAAACATTGATTTCCAAAAGAGCCTTTGAGCTGGTTTTTGAGTAAAGAGTAAATGTTTTCACATTTAAGCAAGAGAGTAAACACTGATTTCCTAGAGAGCCTTTGGGCTAGTTTTTAAGTAATTATCTCAAACCACAGAAAGAGTTATGTTTTTAAACATATGACCTAGTTATATTTTGGGAGTAGTATTGAGCACCGATATGGTGGAGAGTTCAGACAACTCACGGCCCCCATAAACCATGTAGCCATCGTGGGTAGAAAAGGGTCATACTTTTTAGATGATTCCTTAGTTCTTTTTAGCATAGACTAGTGGATCCACTTAGTAGTTAGGTTCTATAACCCCGGCAAGGTATAGGACGGCCCTAACAGCGTGAGGCAAAATGATGTATCATCACATAGCTCTTAAGTGATGGTTGACGGTTAGAGAAACTCCCACAGAAGTATTTTGTATTCTTATATACACAGAGTTAATTATGTTTTTATATACAAACAAAGTTTATATTGTATCTTTGCATACTAACTGAGTTACTATTGTATTTCTCAATACACAGAGTTGTTATCCATGTTTTAAAAGCTTTTTCTCTATATTGCATTCATATTATTGCTTTATATTGAAATGAGTTATGTTGAGTTGAGTTGAGCCCATGTATGTTCTTTCAGTTCCTTTCAAGCTTATGTCTTATTTTAGAATTCCCCTCGCATGCTCGTACATTCAATGTACTGATGCCAGTTGGCCTGCATCTTTTATGATGCAGATACAGGTAACCAGGATCAGCATCCAGCGCATTGTTGATTCTAGTTGAGCTTCAGAGTTGTTGGTGAGCCTCCTTGCTTCTGGATGATCTCTTTTATTGCTTTATCAGTTATTTCGTTAGGATGTCGTGGGTCTTGTCCCGACGTCCATGTCAGTTGTTAGAGGCTTCATAGACAGTTAGTTGATGTTAGTTCATGAGTCTTTACTTTTCCTTTTCAGTTATGTTGAGAGTTGAGTTGCCATTTTAGACAGTTGAATGTTGATCTTTAAAACATTCTAAGTTATTTATTGAGACAGTTTAGTTATGATTGTATTTCAATACTTTCATTTATCATGAGTAAGTCTTCCTCTAAGAGTTAAGCCAGGCCAAGGGTTCGCTAGGGGCCAGCAATGGTTCTCGAGTATCAGTCCCGCCCAGGGTGAAGGCTCGGGGTGTGACAATCTTGGTATCAGAGCACAGAGTTCAAGAGTTCTAGGGAGTCTATGAAGCCGTGTCAGTAGAGTCCTGGTTATCGATGTGAAGCGCACCACATCTATAATTAGGAGTCTACGACACTCAAGAACTATCTCACTTCTTTCATACTCATTTCATACGATAGAGTTTATCTCTAAAATGTGACCAATCAAGTTGGATAGAGAGAGAATCGACAAGAAATGGCCGATACCTCTAGGATCCGTGAGTTCTTAAGGATGAATCCTCCAAGCTTCACTAGTTCAAGTGTCACTGAGGATCCAGAAAACTTTGTTGAGGAGCTTTAGAAGGTTTTTGAGATTATGCATGTTGTTGATGCTGAGAGGGTGGAACTAGCTGCATACCAAATGAAGGGTGTCGCAAGAATCTAGTTTGATTAGTGGAAAAAGAATAAAGCTAAGGGTGCACCACTTGTGAGTTGGGCTTTGTTTGAGGAGGCCTTCTTGGGCCATTTCTTTCCCCGAGAACTGAGAAAAGCAAAGGTACGAGAGTTCCTCACTCTTAAGCAGGAATCTTTGATTGTTCTTGAGTACAGTCTGAAGTTCACACAACTTTCCCGCTATGCTCCGGATATGGTTACTGTCATGAGAAGCAGGATAAGTTTGTTTGTTGTTGGGTTGTCTCGTATGTCTAGTAGGCAAGGCAAGGCAGCTATGCTGATAGGAGATATAGACATAGCAAGGCTGATGATCCATCTACAACAGGTTGAGGAGGAGAAGCTGAAAGATAGAGAAGAGTTTCAAAACAAGAGAGCTAAGACAGGGAATGAGTCCGGACAGCAGAAGAATAATGCCAACCGGTCATCCTTCCAACAGAAACAAAAGGGACCTGCTCCATCATCTGCTAGTGCACCTGCACCAAGAAACAGAGGTAAGTTCCAAAATCAGAATTCCTAGAAGTTCAGAGCTAGACCCGCGCATTCTCAATGTAGTATGGCATAAGGGGGTACTAAGACTCCTGCATGTGCTAAGTTTGGTAGGAGCCACTCAGGAGTGTATCGTGATGGCTCCACTGGTTGCTTCAAGTGTGGTCAGAACGGTCATTTTATGAGAGAGTGTCCTAAGAACAGGCAGGGTAATGGTAATGGGGGAAATAGATCCAGTCTTCTTCAGTTGCTCCACTAGACAGAACTGCATCTAGAGGAGCTACTTCAGGGACAGGCGGAGGAGGAAACCGTATTTGTGCTATCACTAGTCGCCAAGAGCAAGAGGATTCGCCAGATGTTGTCACTGGTATGATCCAAGTCTTTAATTTTGATGTTTATGCTTTGCTAGATTCAGGAGCGAGTTTATCTTTTGTGACTCCTTATGTTGTGATGAATTTGGATGTTCTTCCTGAGAAACTTCTTGAGCCATTCAGTGTTTCTACACCTGTTGGTAAGTCTATTCTAGCAGAGAGAGTCTATCGTGATTGTACCATTTCCATCAATCACAAGAGCACCATGGTTGATTTAGTTGAGTTAGACATGGTAGATTTTGATGTCATTCTAGGTATGGATTGGCTTCATGCTTGTTATGCCTCAGTTGATTGTAGAACTCGAGTTGTCAAGTTCCAGTTTCCTAATGAGCCAGTTATAAAGTGGAAGAGTAGTTCAGCAAGGCCTAAGGGTCATTTTATTTCGTACCTTAAGGCGAGGAAGTTAGTTTCCAAGGGGTGTGTCTATCACTTAGTCCGAGTTAATGACTCTAGTATTAAGATACCTCTTATTCAGTAAGTTCCAATAGTAAGAGAGTTTCCAGAAGTCTTTCTAGATGATCTTGCCGGAGTCCCTCCTGAGAGAGAAATAGACTTCGGTATAGATATTCTTCCTGATACTCGTCCTATATCTATTCCGCCATATAGGATCGCACCAATAGAATTGAAAGAGTTAAAAGAGCAGTTAAAAGATCTCCTAGAGAAAGGTTTATACGACCAAGTGTCTCACCTTGGGGTGCTCCGGTCTTATTTGTGAGCAACAAGGATGGTTCTCTTAGAATGTGTATAGATTACCGTCAGTTAAACAAGGTTACTATAAAAAATAAGTATCCTCTTCCGAGAATTGATGATCTTTTCGATCAACTTCAGGGTGCCACTTGTTTTTCTAAGATAGACCTCAGATCAGGCTACCATCAGTTGAAAGTAAGGGAATGTGATATTCCAAAGATAGCATTTAGGACCCGTTATGGTCATTATGAGTTTTTGGTCATGTCGTTCAGTTTAACTGATGCACCTACAGCGTTCATGGACCTTATGAATAGAGTATTCAAGCCTTATTTAGATATGTTTGTTATCGTATTCATTGATGACATACTAATCTATTCGAGGAATGAGGAAGATCATGCTAGTCATCTCAGAGTAGTTCTCCAAACTCCAAAGGATAGAGAGTTGTATGCTAAGTTCTCTAAGTGTGAGTTCTGGCTTGAGTCTGTGGCATTCCTAGGCCACATTGTTTCCGGTGATGGAATTAGAGTTGATACTCAGAAAAAAGAGGCAGTGCAGAATTGGCCTAGACCCACATCTCCAACTGGTATTAGGAGTTTCTTGGGGTTGGCTGGATATTATAGGAGGTTCTTCGAGGGGTTCTCATCCATTTCATCCCCTTTGACCAAGTTGACTTAGAAAATAGTTAAGTTTCAATGGTCTGAAGCTTGTGGGAAGAGCTTTCAGGAATTGAAAACTAGGTTTACTACTGCCCCAGTATTGACCTTACTAGAGGGTACGTAAGGCTTTGTTGTATATTGTGATGCGTCCAGAGTTGGTTTGGGTTGTGTGTTAATACAGAAAGGTAAAGTTATAGCTTATGCCTCCAGACAGCTGAAAGTTCACGAGAAGAATTATCCAACACATGATCTAAAGTTAGCTGCTGTAGTATTTGCTTTGAAAATATGGCGTCATTATCTTTATGGTGTTCATGTGGATGTGTTCACCGATCACAAAAGTCTTCAGTATGTGTTTAGTCAGAAAGAACTTAACCTCAGACAGAGAAGGTGGTTAGAGTAACTAGTACAGCCCATTTTGAGAAAGCAAGAAAGAGTTAGCAAAAGATGTGCATAGACTTGCAAGATTAAGAGCTCGTTTAATGGTTTCCAATGAAGGAGGAGTGGTGGTGATGAATGGGGCTGAATCATCATTAGTGTCCGAAGTTAAAGAGGAACAAGACCAAGATCCTATTTTGCTTGAATTGAAGGCAAACGTTCATAAGTAAAAGGTGATGGCTTTTGAACAGGGGGGAGATGGTGTATTGAGGTATCAAGGTAGATTATGTGTACCAAGGGTGGATGAACTTCAAGAAAGGATTATGGAGGAAGCTCATAGCTCCAGATATTCTATCCATCTGGGTTCCATAAAGATGTATCGTGATTTGAGAGAAATATATTGGTGGAATAGTATGAAGAAAGGTATTGTTGAGTTCGTTGCAAAATGTCCGAATTGTCAACAAGTTAAAGTAGATCACCAAAGGCTCGGTGGTATGGCTCATAATATAGTACTTCCGGAATGGAAGTTGGAGATGATCAATATGGACTTCATTACTGGCTTGCCGCGGTCTCGCAGGCAACATGATTTTATTCGGGTGATTGTTGATAGAATGACTAAATCAACCCACTTTTTGCCGGTAAAGACTACCCATTCAGCAGAGGATTATGCCAAGTTATACATTCAAGAGGTAGTAAGACTTCATGGAGTTCCAGTGTCCATTATATCAGATAGAGGTGCACAATTTACTGCACAATTTTGGAAGTCATTCCAGAAAGGTTTGGGTTCAAAGGTGAACTTGAGTACTGCTTTTCATCCTCAGACATATGGTCAAGCAGAGCGCACTATTCAGACTTTAGAAGATATGTTGAGGGCCTGTGTGATTGATTTCATGGGTAATTGAGATGATCACCTACCTCTCATTGCATTTGCTTACAACAATAGTTATCACTCTAGCATCCAAATGGCTCCCTCTGAAGCTCTTTATGAGAGAAGATACAGATCTCTAATTGGATGGTTTGTAGTTGGTGAAGCTGGGTTGATAGGACCAAACTTAGTTCATCAAGCTATGGAGAAAGTGAGAGTTATCGAAGAAAGGTTGAAAACAGTGCAGAGTCGTCATAAATCCTACACTGATGTTAGGAGAAGAGACTTAGAGTTTGAAGTAGATGATTGAGTATACTTGAAGGTTTCACCCATGAAGGGTGTTATGAGATTTGGTAAAAAGGGGAAGCATAATCCCCGGTATATTGGTCCTTATAGAATATCCAAAAGGATTGGCAATATAGCTTATGAGTTGGAGCTACCGCAAGAGTTAGCAGCAGTTCATCCAGTATTTCACATCTTTATGTTGAAAAAGTGTATGGGCGATCCTTCACTGATTATACCAACTGAAGATATTGGTATTAAGGATAGTTTATCTTATGAAGAGATTCTTGTTCAGATTCTAGACCGCCAGGTTCGCAAGTTGAGAACCAAGGAAGTAGCATCAGTCAAAGTTTTTTGGAGAAATCAGTTGGTTGAGGAAGCTACTTAGGAAGCTGAGGAGGATATGAAGAAGAGATATCCACATCTCTTTGAGTCCAGAGAAATTCCAGATCAAGGTACTAATTCTCTTCTTAATACTCTTTAATTGATATGCTAAATGTGTTAGATTTGCTTATTGGGTGTTCGAGCTGAATGTTAGATGTTACTACCTTAGACTACTAAGATAATCTCATTCGAGGATGAATATTCCCAAGAGAGAGATATTGTAACATCCCGCTTTAGAAAGAAGCAAGAAATAAAAAGAAACCATTTTTTTGGAAAGATCAAATTTGGAAAGTTTGGCAAGTTGTGCTAAATATAAATTTTGGGTCAACTTCAAACGACTATAACTCTCAGTACAAGATGATTTAGGTGTGATATAAGATATCAAATGAAAGGTCTTTGAATTATCTTTCCAACGCCATCGAGTTTGCTAATTTTTGAGCTCGTATGAGGGAGATATGCCCATTCGAAGTTGGGTTGTCTAGATAAGGAAAGTTAACCAGATTTTAAAGGGGTATTTTGATCTTTTCCATATCCAATTGGGTTAATTCGTTTTTAGTGAATCAATTAGGGTCTAAACTGATTTGATTCAGTTTACACTTCACAAAATTACACTAGGTCTTTGAGAGAAGAGAAAAGAGGAGAAAAGAGAAGAAAAGCCAAAGTTCATCGTTCTTGAGGTTTCGCTTGCGGATTTCGCCAAGGGTTAATCCCTACGAGGTATGTGAGATCACATAGTGCTGGGTTCGTTTACCCACGCACCAATCATGATTTATTTCAGCGTATTTACGTTCTTGAAAGTAGAGTAATTGAGTTCTTGATGGATTTTGTTGAAGTTTCTATTAGGTTCTTGATTGTTGAGTTGTTGAGGAGTTCTTGAATTATTTTCATGAGATTTGAGGTTGTTTGTGAGTGGATCCTCGTATACTTTAGTGGGGTATTCGAATCTAAGTGTTTGGGGAAGGAACCAATTGAATCTAGATGAATTAGGATTGAAAAATGAACAAGGAATTTCATCAAAAAATTGGGGAATGAGGGTGGGGCGCCGCGCCACTCAGAGCGCCCCACAGCAGGTTCTGTTTGCTCTGGGGCGCCGCGCCACTCAGAGCGCCCCAACCCTGGTTCTGTAGTTTTTGGTTTGGCGCCCGGCGCCACTCAGTACATCAGGGTCACTAGGTCCCCTACCCTTTCCCACGTCTTTCCGTTTGAGTTCCTGTCACGCCCCAAACTCAAGGGGCGCAACTGGATCTTAATGCCGAAACTCAAGCCCGAGCTGACCCTGCTGAACCATTTGCTACTAGCGCATGGCAGCCACACGCAATCAAGAAAACAAACAAGTATATCTCGGCTTAAAATTAAGCCCTCGGCCGGCAAGGCCCTTGTCAACAGATCTATAAAAGAAACAG